>APFE030167700.1:0-20967 GCA_000404065.3 Pinus taeda
GGAACAAGCCTCTCTCTCCTTGGTTACTTGGACAAAGATCTCCTCATTAAATATGTAGCCTTATGGGGATGAACAAGGTCTCTTGTAGCATGAGCTTAGCAATTCTCAGACTTTGGGACTTAGAATTTGGAGCTTGAATAGTATAATTACTAACTATTTTGTCAAAGGCAAAGAGACAAGCTTATATAGAGATAGGAGAAGGAGATAAGATCATCCACAAGATTCATGGGATTTTCCTTATCATTAGGAAGCTTCCATGAGAGGTGGAGAACTACTTCCCTCCTTTGGAGATTCGAAGCCCAACTGAACTAACTCAAACTGGAATCAGTTCATGAATAGGTTAGGAAGAACCTTCGCAAGTTGGTTTGTTAAAAACTTTACCCAACTGGGTTGGTGCGAGTGCGACTCTGAGACAGAGCGCCAGCTGGCGCGCCCTCTTTGGAGGATTTCCCCCATTGGCGCGAGTGATACACTGTAGAACAACGCCAATGGAAAAAGGGCTATATTTATGGGTATTTTGCAGAAGGTGTCTTTAGGGCATATGAAGTACATACTCAAGGGGATACAATGCAGGTGTTTTCAGGTTATGTCACTTCTCACAGGTCCCGAAATAGGTCCTCCAATGTGTGGGAAAAGGGGTAACAGGGACGGTGACAAAATACTGTGTAACAATGACACAAGTTAGATTTCTGATTTTCAAGCAAGTGTGAAATAAATATATGATACATGAAACTATGTTTTTGATTTGTTGAATTATGCAAGATAGAGTAGCTTTCCTTCTGCAAGTATATTAACCCTTTTCCTTTCATGAAATGATTAATTAGCATCTACAAGTTGAACAAATGGAATTTTCATTTTCATAGCTAGAATCAATTTTCATTTGTCCTTTCATCATCAAGCTTTCACCATGGTTCAGTAGGAGAAATGGTCTCTGAACACCTTGAGCTAATGTCATGACTAGGGATGGCATGAGCAAAATCTAACCTACTATGCATATAGCACTGTCACCTCTAAGTTTGTACGAACCTCGGGTTGATAATTTGAGTTGAGGAGCCCTTAGGAGTTGTAACATTCTTGGTGAAATACCAGGGCTCACCAATTTTTGGCGTCGTTGCTGGGGAGGTGTCTAAGTAGATGTTGTTTTATCTTAAGCATTGTTTTCTGTTTTACATTTAGTTCAAAAAAAGTGAAAAAAAATTTCTTTCACACCTCGTATGAGTAGGGATAATCAAGGAAAATGCTTACCAAAAAACACCACACCCTCAAGCAGTAAACCTTCACTCTTCTTCGGTGACTATGAACTTCCCTCTCTGACTGCAGGGTAGTTAGAAGACCCTATAGGTGAGCAACATAAAATTTTTGAAGAACCTATTGGGGAAGAAGAAGAACCCACTTCACCTACCCAAACTATGACAGACAACAAGAACATTGAGGTATTTCCCATCAGAGAAACCAATGGAGAGGTTAGAATGAAGATAATAAGCCTTGCTTCCCTTCCACACTTCCATGCCTTAACCTTTGAGGATCCTGACACCTTCATGTTTGAATTTGATGTTGTTTGTAGGACCTATGAATATGCCTCTGATGAGTAGAAGCCGAACTTGTTCCCCTCTACCCTTAAGGATGCAACCTTGCACTAGTTTATGGTTATGCTTGGGGGCAATATCACTACATGGGCCCAAATGCAATAGGACTTTAATAGCAAGTACAAGGACTACTGTAGGTCCAAAGGAACCAAGGAATAAATCTTTAGGATGACCCTTGGACCTGATGAATCCCTAGAGGACTATGAGGAGATATTTAAACTCAATTATAGGAGGGACAATTGTACCCTTGATGCTGAGTCACTCAAGCTAGTTCTTCTTTGAGGGACTAGGGAGGATGTGTTAGAAACCCTCAACATGCTATTTGGAGGAGATATATATCAATTACCCTGCGATGACATCAAAATTGTATTCAAGAATCACTCTAGAGCTGCTAGGAAAAAGGGTAGGGCTAGTCAAGGCTTGGTCAGTTCCTCTACCTCCACAACATCCATCAAGAATGAGATAGGGAACATGTTGGAGGATTTCAATAGTGAAATGCTGCTACCTTTGCATTGCAAATGGATACCATTAAAATAAAAAAAAACAAGACTAAGCATAGAGGGCACTAGCTATTTTTTGCCTTAGATGCACTAAAAGACATCCTAGGAATGAATGCCCATTGAATGTCATAGAATTCTGCCTAGTCTATGAAGAAAACCTTGCAACAGACAAATGACCCTCTTTTCCAGGCCTAAAAGTATATACCAAGGGTAGAAGGCAGGTTAGAGAAACTTTTCTTGTTTAATCAAAGAAGGCCTCAAGGAGCTCAACCATATCAATAGGGCATGCAAGGTGCACATTACTCTTATTACAATCCAAATTAGAATGTACCTTTCTAGCCTTGGTACCCTTCCACTCATCCATCATGGTCCACACCTCCTTCTTGGCCTTATGCTCCTCCATACCCTCCTCAACCTGTACACCATCATTTTCAGCCATATCCATCCCAATATTCCAAATGGGGCAACTCCTCATAAGGGTGGAGGCCTCAAACAAACCAACCTCCTACTTTACTGCCTCCACTCCAACCTCAACCACAACTAACTCATCATACTCCACATAAACAACCTCAAATGCTCGCTCAACCTAATCCGAACATGAAGAATAAGCAGTCACAACAGGTCTATAGTGGGGTAACATCTTATCCTGCCGATGTTGTGGAAATCCAAGAACTCAACCTTCGGTCTGGGAGGGTTCTCCCAGATAATCACCCATCTTATCCACATGAAGAGATTTAATGAGAGAAGGAAGAGAGTGTCCCTCAAGTCATTGCACCTCTCAATCCTAAAAGGCTGATCCACCCTAACCAACACACCTCGTAAGAGGTTGAACTTTTGGGAGAATTCAAGAATTTATGCGTCACGATACCCCTTCTCCAGGCCATTAAATATGCTGCCATATAAAATAGGCTTATTAAATAAAAATGTTTCAAAATGCCTGGGAGAAGAAGAAGAGATACCCCCACCATCACTGTTGTTGGACATTTATCCGATCTGATGCTTGGGATGGTGATCTCCCCAAAATACTTAGATGCTGGTAGTATAGTAGTGGATGTGCACATTGATGGCATTATGGTCCCTAATACACTGATTGATCTTGGGGATGAAATCAATGTGATGACTAGGGAAACCATGCTGAAGCTTAATCTCCAAGGTCTTTGGGAAAGATCACCACATTGCTGCAACTTGCAGATAGATCCACAATGGCTCCCAAGGGAATCATTGAGGATGTCATGGTCTCCATTGACCTGGGACTACCCTTCTGATTTCATAGTCATGTAGCCCAAAACCAAGTTTAATGACTATCCTCTCATCTTAGGAAGACCTTGGATGGCCATTTCTAATGCCTACATTATTTGTAGGGCTGTGAACATGACTATCAAGAATTGACATTTATCCAAATAACTTGTGTTGTATCCTCGTGCTCAACCTTTTATTGAACATGATTTACCCATATGGTTAGAGGACGAGGAAGAGGATGAATTGTATCATACAACCCCCTACCCAGTCTACATTAGTATGAAATTTATTAGAAGGTGTACCAAAAACATCTCACTTAAGGCATTGGTGACAAGTGACCCTAAAAACAATTTGTGGCTACTTATGTTTTAGATCTGCAATAATTAAATGAGAAAAACTTGCAATATCTATCTATCATCTATCTTCTTATATATATAATATATATATATATTAGATTATATATATATATATATATATATATATAATATAATATATATATATATATATATAAATATATATATATATATAATATATATATATTATATATATATATATAATCTATATAATATGAGATCTAAAACAACAAACAACAATAGATATCCAATGTAATAACCCAATATGGAAAGAATTTTAAATGAATAATAATCTTTATTGATAACACCTAGTGAAGGAGATCTACAAAAAGGGTCTACAAATCCCCCTCTATGGGGCAAGTCCTTTGATATCACACGCACCTGGGAATCGCTGGTACAATCGCCTGGATCATCGAACCATCAAGTGTACGATTCTTAATCAACCAATAAGGAGTTGGCATCGAGCATGTGAGAAACAACCAAGTCAAAGGGAAATGATGATTCCCTTTTCTTGATCTGAGGTGTTGACCAAAGATGAAGGCTGGAACCAAGGTACACCACCCTCTAGACTGCACTTCTGGAATAAATGTGTTGAAGTTGATAGAAGAGGGCTCGCTAGAGTTAAGGTAATCAGGAATCCTCAACAAAGGCACAAGGGATCATAGTAAAGTGATTGATGGACTAACACCAAGGATGATTATGGAAGGAAACAAAATGAGTTCCAAAATAACAACTTCCCTTGTTAGAGCATAATATGCATGGGGACCTGGCAGAGACTGACTCGATTCTGGAGTGGATAGTCAATTACTCAGATAGGGGATTTTCAGAGATGAAACAATGTATATGGAGGCTAAAAATGAGAAAAATGGGATGAATGGAACACAAATATGGATGTAATAGTGTAATTGGACTCAAGGGGACTCGAAACAAACTCCATATATGTGAGGGTGACTTATCTCTAAGGCTCTGAACAAGGGTGAATCAATGATGCTGTCACATGGGGAAGGCCCGGAGGGGATCATAAAACACGATTGAATTATGGTTACTCATGACGAAAATTGACATGTGAGACAACCAATGCGCAGGTAAAGTGTTACCAAAGTATAGGTCACTCAAATGAATAATTTTGATGTTAATAGGTAGCAAAGTGAGACCTCATGGAAAAAATGGCTTCCTAGTGAAGTGTCACATTACCAAAAACAAAAGGAGACCCATTATAGAACTCAGTGAGATATTTCCAACAATGCTAATTACTTGTCAAACCAAGCTACGGTTTGGTCACAGTGGGTAACATAAAACTATGGTTTTTCCTATAAAAAGGGCTTCTTGCCCCAAATCCAATTCATTTTCATAGTGAGATGTTGGAGAATTTGGAGAGGAGAAGAAGGCCCTAAATCTTGTGGAGATCGTAATAGAAAAACCAACCATTAGAATTAGGGTTTTCAAGTTGGAGGTAGGTGGCCTAACCTTACTCATTAATTTTGCTGGATTGGATTTTCAGATTGGGGATTTAGCTCACTGGGGGAAACTCTTGCTCTTCCTCACAGTTGGAGCACACTTTATTGGCTCTGTTCTATGAGATGGAATGCAAAAACTAGGCCAATAAATGCATCCAACACAGTTTTGAGGGAAAAAAAATGCGTTTTGGATTGAGAGGAAAAGCAGGATGGGGGGTCTCTATTGAGCTAAAGCTTTGAACCAATGATGTGTGCCTTTGAATCTGAAATCACAAATAATAAATATATGCTATAGGTATTGCAGAGCTAAAAGTTTCATGGCGAGAAAGAGATTTGGAAACTTTTCGTGTCGAGATTTAGGGGAACCAAGCAGTTAGAGGGGTTTTGGCTTTGTATGGGGTGCTGAAGTTCTTGGAGAACACATTAATGAGTGCTGGTGAGCCTTTTCTATCAAATATTGTAAGCTACTAGGACCCAAATCAAGAGACATTTGTAGTACTGGGGCATAAGATTGAGATCACAATCTAGGACATATATTTTTTGACAGGATGGCCCCCCTTGGGGGTGGTGGGGGAGATAAATCCATGTTGCCTCGTGGAAGGCATAAAGGAGAGTTTGTGGATTGTCATTGTGTACTGGGTATTCATGGAAAGGGAATAACCATTCAGATCAGTGACTTAGGGAGGCTTTAGATAGGAGCTAAAACCGCAACAATGTTGCAGATATTGGGTAGTCACGCATTTCATCACATCACTGGGGGGAATATGATGCTTATGGAGAGTGTATTGGAAGGGACCTACTATGGGTGGGCCCAAATGATGCTGTCGTCATTGAAATGAAAGTTGAAACTATGCAGGTGACAGACCAATGATAACTGTTCATCTGGGACAATTTTATGCTCATTCTTCTTTGAGAAGATCTTGACCATTTAACCACATGTACAAAACCGTGATGGGGGCACACAAGAGCCCAAGATGTACCGCTGGGGGTTGCTACTGTGACAAGGTAGGGGAGGGGGAGTTGGACGGGTGTTCCAACTTGAGTTTTTATCACATTAGAACCAAATGCCACTGTGCATAGATGACTATTTGTATAGTTGAATGAACTATCAGGGAGATCCTGACTTACCACTTCAGCCTGGACGAGCATGGGGTCGAGATGGTAAGTGAAAGTTGCTATGTATTTGGTGCATTTATAATTTAAGAAATATGTGTATGTGGTACTAATTTCTAGACTTTGTGGTATGAAGATATAGCACTGGTGAAGTCAACAGGATATATAGGACGAGACGCAGTGCCTGGGGCTGCAGATCACCGTGGTTCGAAATCACAATAGAGATCAAGTAGTGATGCTCTATAGGAGGATCTCCATTGTAGGTTTGACATGCTATTGACCAGGGTGACAAGGCATGGGTGGCATGAGTTAGAAGATTGATATACAAATGAGTGCACTGGTCCTCCCTTAGAATGATGAGGTATCATGAGTGTTACACAAAAATTTTTCACTATCCCTGTACTCCTCGTATATGATCTTGGAGGACCTATACAGTGTACCCAACATTCTTTCCCATCATGAAGAAACTCCCAGTATATCCCTCTTCATGAGCAAAATAATTCCCCTTTGGATCATTTCCCAAGAATCTTCCTTTTATCCCAGTTTACAAGACCAACGCTACTAACCAATTTTCTCCTCACACCAATTTACAGAGGTTAAAACTAACCCTCGTGTCGATCAGATTGACTGAGCCCTTTTCCAATCATGCCGATCCTCTTTTGGAAGGTTTTTTAAATAAGGAGCCAAAGCTTCCATGTCTAGAAGCTTTGTAATGGAAGTCTGGTAGATGGTTGGGCCAGATAGAGCTGAGGAAATTAGTTTGGGCTCCTTTCCCCTATTAGGATGGAACAAACTCAAGAGATAAGACCTTCTCCCATGATGAGAGGAACCATCTCCCATCCATCGAAGCTGTATAAGCCTCTCTTTTTCCCAAGAAAAAGCTAGTTGGAGTTTTGGAGCAAGTGTGAATAACCAACAAGTCATTTATGGCTTATAGCTTTCTGGTGTGTGTTTGAGGGAAAACAATGTGATTTTGGTTTGGTTTGAGACTAGAGGGAAAGAGGCCTTAAAATTCCATTTGTTGGGGCTATCCATGAAGTGATAGCAGAAGTGTGGGAACTCGGATACGTCGGAGGAGACCAACAATGTCAAGGCACCGATTATAATCTCTTTCTGATTTATATTAATGCAACTATCGATTGATTTCCTACATGAAGTGTCATTTTACATATTTATGGCTTAATGTTCCTTGACCTATTAAGTAGTTGAATACAATATTGCATGCTGTCACGTTTTTTGTTGTTGTTGTTTGCTTATTTCAGGTATTCGAAGGAAGGAAACGAAAGATAGCTGGAGTCAGGAAGCAGGACCATCACGAAGTGGAATAGAATTCTAAGAGGTAGGCCCTCTTAATTGGTTCTATATTTAGGTGATTTTCCATAGATTGTTTGTTTGTGGCTATACTCGCTCTATCCGGCTAGAGGAATTGTTTGTGTCCGCACTGAGAATTTACCTGCACCACAAATTGGCGACTCTGTTGGGGAGCCAATCCTTCTGTTTGATTGATTGTCATTTTATGGTTTTGTGTGAACTTTTCTAGTATCACCATTTCCCTTTAGTATTCTCTGCTTTGATTGGTTGACTGCTATGAGCCTAAAATTTATAGTGGCAAGTCTAGTCTTAGACTTTGAAATTTTTTATTTTTTTCCTTGAATCCTTGGTCAACATATTTATTTTTTTGACAGTTGCGCCGATCAGCGTGAGTTTCTCAAAAACAGTCATGCCGACCCCCCTTTGGCACGTGTTGTTAGTTAGGTAGTCGCGCCAATTCTTGTAGGTGAAGATCAGGGTTTACCCTAGATCATAGCCAGTGTGTCTTGCTCTTCTGATTTCTGTCTCTTAGCTCGTTTTGACTGTGTTCTCCCTGGATGGAAAACTCTTTTAGCTTGATTTGTATGATTGGTTAATTTTCATTTCCTTCACTTGGTTTCTTGAGTTCTTGGATGGTGTATAACCCTAGGGCATCTAGGTCATAACCCATTCACTTGTTTTCCTTCTCAGAAAGTCAAGTCCATAGTCAAATTTTCTGCTTGCATGTCATTTGGTTAGTCCTTTCGTTGCTTCGATTTCCATTTAATAAGCTTGAAAAGTTTCGTTTAGTGTTTGAGCGTCTCTTTTCAGGGACATATCACATTGCCCATCTTGTTTTTGGTTCAATCTTTGCTTCATTAGTTTTGAAAGGAATTCTATTTTATGCTCGATTGTGATTGACTGTATTACGAATGTTTCATTAAAGTGTGAAGGGTTTGAGAAAGATTCATCCCGTCATTTCATTGAAATATACATAATTCTAGTTTTCTGCATCAATATGTTACGTTAGTTAGCATCATTGAAGGCTAGAGTTGCATTGTCACTTGCATTGCAAAAAGAAATGAATTCTCTTTATTAGTGAAAGGGTTACTTGAAGTGAATATGATAGGAAAGTTAGGAATTGGAAAGATTTTTTCATCACTTTTGTTTTCAAAAGGCGAAATAGTGAAAAATCATTTTTCTTTCAATTGCTTGTTTCGTTGCATTTGAGTGTGATTTCTACTCTCATTAGTGTAGACAATTCATTGAATTGAAAGGGTCTTGTCTCATTTAGCTGCATATAGGTGTTTTTGAATCACATCGATAAGGCCTGAAAACCGAGACATAATTTCAAGATAAACTCTAAAATGTATTCAATTAACCTAAGGTGCATTTGAAATCTAATGATCACATCTTAGAAGGTCCAGGTTAGAGACATGTTTTGGCATCTTAAAACCTAGCAGTTGTCATTCGCTTCGACACTAGACAGCGCTAGTACAGACTGATGCTCCCCATACCGTCGAGTATATAAAGGGATACCCCACTATGTTACAATCATTTATCCATAGGAAGCTGAGTTTTCCTCCTTGTAAACATGATACACCAAACACAACATTCGGGGAGATTGCCTACCCGTACTTCTCGGTTCACCAGGAGGTATTCTGCAGTTCATAGTTACCTAGTAATCCTTTTTACCTAGATCATCATGAGTAGTCATTTTGATCTTTTTGATTCCCTAAATATAAAATATCACCCGAGCGATTGTCCTTTCGAGCTCATTTCAAACCGAAAGTGATAGAGTCACCTTTGCTTCTTTCTCGACTCTTAAAACATGAAAGAGCACCAATTTGTTTTTGCATCTTACAAAATTGTTGCCCACGATCTTATAACATCCCTGTTAGTCTTTTTTAGACCACATCATGAGAATACCTTTAAATACATTTTAAAGCCCTTGAATTTGATATCTCTTTTGGTTATTTGGGACAAGATCATCATGGCTGAACCAACTGGTTCGCCTAGTTCCTCTTCCTCTCCTCTCTCTGAAATATTGTCTAAGGAGCCTTTTCCTGAATTGCCACAATCGCTTGAGGACCAAGGTGTTGAGCTTGGAATTGTTCTGAGTATTCAACCTTTGTCATCTCATCCTCCCCTTCAGATACTGGGTCTCTTTCTGACATTGGCTTCGAATCTCCGGATAACCCTATCGAGACTCCTGAGAGTCCACCGACTTCTGAAGGTTAGCTTGGACTGGTTGTTTATCCTCCGAATCCTTTGTTCGATCCTGTTGTGATATCACCACAACATCCATAATGTCTGTACAACTAACTAGGTATTCCCTTGGAATTATCCCCTCGAACATCTTCGGTTGTCCATCGTCATCTATTTTCACCCATGGAATCAGAAAGCAAAATCCCAGTCTCCTCTCAGGGTCACTCAGAGGCTTCCACTCCATGCACAGTCGAGGAGTAGGAATATCCTTTCCCTCCTGAAGGTTTCCCTTACACAGGAAGCGTCCTGACTAGTGTTCATGTTGAGTTACCGCATAATTACGTGACGTTAGCTCAGTTGGTTTTAGGCATGCCTACTGCCTCCTCATTGTATCACAACCCTATTTAGGCATCTGGCGCTATGCCTACCACAAGTCCGTTCATTCAGAACCTGACCACCCAACAAATGGTGATTTCTACAGTCACTTTAGTCTCGGTGCATCCCACCATTCCCAATCCTCTTGTTTCATCGGTCCAGGTGACCCGTCCTATTCAACTGATGATCTCGAGTCATGTTGCTATCAGTTCTTCAATCCCTCTACTAGGTGGACAGCCAATTCCACCACCTGGGGGGCAGATTCCAAATGTTTCTATGATGTTTGGCACAACCAATGTGAGTGGATCACAACCTCACATGGTTGGGATGAACGAACCCTCTTGGGGTGCCATTTCAAATCCAGTTGGTCCTGCTGGATCAAGTAATGTCCATTACCAACAACCCAATGTTGGTTAGTTTGGGTCAATTCATGTCTAGTACCAGCAACCCAATATGGCTCAAGGTTAGTACCAACCTCCTTATGTTCTATATGGTTCACAAGCGATGGTTAATCCATCATACATCCCTCAGCCTGGACCCTATGTCCAACTTGGTCCATCCGCCACGCTCGGTGGGTATGGCCAGATACACTTCGGGAACTTTCAAGTTGTCATTCTAGGAATTGTTCAAGTACCTTTGTAGCAGTAAGGGAAACCTTCATTGCAGCAGGGATCATCCATGCAGCAACAAGGCTAGATCATGCTGCAGCAAGGGAAACTAAAACAACTGTAGGGGAAACCCTCGCAATAGTTGCAACAAACCATGCAGACACAGATGTAGTATTCACCACAATCCTCCCAGCCCATGCCTTCACAAGGTCAACCTCTGCAGCCATAGGGAAAACCTTTACAACCACAAAGTCAACCCTTGCAGCCATAAGGTCAACACAGGAAACAACAACTGTTATACTCATATCAACAAGGTTGCTCTTGCAAGGACAAGGCCAGGGTCAAGTCCTGTAGCGGTAAGGCAGAATCCTTATGTCCAAGGCCAACAGGTCCAACATCCTTTTTTCCAAGGACAAAAAGTCCAAATCCTTATGTCCAAGGACAACAAGCACAAAATCCTTACATCCAAGGACAACAGGTCCAATACCCATTTTTCAAGGGGCAACAGTTCCAAAACCCTTATGCTTAGGGACATTAGGTGTAGAATCCATATGTCCAAGGACAACAAGTGTAGAATCCTTACATCCAAGGACAACAGGTCCAATACCCGTTTGTATAGGGGCAATAGTTCCAAAGCCCTTATGCTTAGGGACATTAGGTGCAGAATCCATATGTCCAGGTTAGCAGGCTCAACAATGTTTTAACCAGTATGTTTCTTATCAGTAGCTTCTTTCCAGACAGTTTCAAGGCTTTCAAGGTCACAATCCTCCCTACGGGCAAGGTAACCTACAATGGGGGCAAAATCAAATGCCTTATGGACAAAATCCTCCACTTTGGGGACAATCCTTACCAACAGGGATGGGTCCCACCAGTTGGACCCCCTTATCGACCTCAGATGCCTTTCAACACCCAATTACCATTCTTGGCTATGCTGGAAATGCTAGATGTGTCTAGAATCACAAATGATCCGGTTCTTCATTCACCATACTGGCCTCTGGTTCCGTCCAAGATTCCGAGCGATCATCCAAAGTTTGAAGGAAAAGCGAAAGAGGACCCTCAAGCCCACGTGATGACATATCACGTCTGGTGCTCCTCAAATTCCTACATTGATGATTCCATTCATCTTCATCTTTTCCAATGAACTCTTACAAGAGCTACAACTAAGTGGTATATCGAGCTCCCCCAGAATACCTATCATGACTTTAACACTCTCACCATGGCCTTTCTCACACATTTCCAGTTGCTGATTCACTATGAAACTGGCACCCATATGTTAACATAACTCAAGCAAGACACAATGACTCACATCTCCGATCACATCCATGAATGGAGACGTAGGCACCATCTAATTAAGTTTGAAATTGCTGATTAGTTGTTGACCGAGTGGTTCACCAAATCATTTGTCAACAAAATTGCTGAGGACATTGCTATGGGTGGATGCGACACTGAAGAACAAGCCATCATGCATGTGCAGTATCTAGACTTTGTCTATTCACAGTCCGACATGTTATATGATGTGTTACCCGATGCGCCCAGACCCTCATTTGATTTGATGACATCTAAGTCCCCCAATACCCCTCCTGTTGATGGATTAATTGGTTCAGTGACTCAAACCCCTGGAAAATCTTCTTCCAAACCGAAGTCGGTCTCCAACACTACTCCCAATGAATCCTCTCACAATGCGTCCTGTCCTGGTAAAACCTCGGAGGTTCACCCTATCCAGTCTACTGCAGCGGATAAATACTCTAAAGGTAAGAAGAAAGGCAAAGGCAAGGGTAAAGCCGATTCCCCAAAACAGGGTCCTCCTAAACCTTCTGCTGGTGATGCTTCCCAACGAAAACTTAAGTATCCATGCCTCATTTTTGAGGAGGAACACTATACTAAGGATTGTCCTAGATGGTCCAAAGTTAGTCATTTTCTCAAAGGGACCCCAGATTTCTTGAAAGAGCCCTTTCCGTCCCAACAAACTCAAATGGTAGACCAATCTCAGTCATCTTCTTCCATGGGTTCACAAGTGTTCATGATGAGTACCCCGATCAACGTGGCTACCAGGTTAAAAGATTATCAAACTCCTGCCCTGTCAGTAGGGAAAGAGAAAGAAGGTACCCCTTCTTCTTCCACCTCATCCGGTTCTGGTCCTCTCCATATCAAGTGACCTAATCTTGATTCTGCCATTCGACCACCTTCTTGAGGTGTGCTTCGAAAGTCCTCGTACAATCCCAACGCTTGAGCCGCTCAACATTATAACATTGTTGAAGATTTGGCTCAAGCACCATCAACTATGTCTACTCTCGAGGTCCTTCAAAGCTGTCCTTCTCAGTAGAAATCATTACTATCGGCTATTTGGGGTATTGATCCGGATGACTCTAATCTCATTTGCTTTGACCTGGAAAACCACGTTCCACATTTACCTCATCAAATTTCCTTTCTCATTCAGGTAATCATAAATGAGAACCATTCATAGGATTGTCATTGATGAAGGTGCTTCTACCTGCATCATATCTATCGCTTATTGGAAGGAAATTAGTTCTCCTACTCTGAACTAGTCCCCTAACACTCTGGAAGCTTTTGATGGGCGTGATTTGTGACCATTCAGTGTCCTTCCCAACCTTTCCATTACCTTGGAGGGCAATATGGTACATGTTGAGGTAGAGATCATTGACGCTAATCTTAACTACAATCTTCTACTCGGACGGAGCTGGACCCATGCCATGCATGCTGTAGTCTCCTCCCTCTTTTGCGTGATTCATTTTCCCCATCAAGGGAAGATAGTCACAGTCGACCAACTGTCCTTCTTTGCCTCTTCCTCCTCGGATGGAAATGTTAAGTATGTCAAGCACACTAGTGCTCCTTATGAGAGTGTGGGTGCAGGAATTTTTAAAGATCCTGCCTTGACTGGCATCTTTCCGCTCCGACCTCCTCATGTTGCCTCTGTCAACATGATTTTGGTCAAGTCTGATCCTTGGGTCATTCCTTCACCGAATCTTGTTGATACATGGGGCGAGGTTATGCCGTTAAGTCCTGCTAAAATTGATTACATGGAAATTGTTTCGGCCTCACCTTTAGTATCCTCTAACCATCCTATTTTGAGTTCATCTCTCAACATGTATTCTCATTCCCCGTTGCTTGGTTATGACTCGGTAGTCATGTCTATGTGTCTTGAGGATTTCTCTTCTCCACTGCCTATTGACACGTCAGTTTCTCCTGACATTGTCAAGATCTTTCAACTAAGGGGCACCTTTATCTCTTCATGGATTCAGGTTTTTTATCCCTCCCCGAGCTTTTACTGATTGCCCATTATTGCAATGGGGTTTTCATCTTCTGACTCGTAACCCTCCCTCACCTAGGGGGCATGGGGGCACAACCTTATATGAGTTCTACTATATTATTTGGCCGATTCAATGCTTACTCGTCTTGTCAACGTTAAAACTCTGGTTTTCATCTGGTATGATTGATTACCCGAGTCCGAGCATGGAATCTATCAAAAAGTACTATGCTTAGGCCATATTGCATGGTTACTTTTGTAAAATAGCTTGTCATTCATTTTTGTACAATAGTGTGTCATTAATTTTTGTACAATGTGGTTTGGTGTGTTATTTTGCAAGCAGCTTCCCTGCTTTGCAGATGTTAGTGTTTCCTCACATCGGTTTCGCTGATGGTGCTTGCACTCGTAGATATTTTCTAAATAGGATAGGATTACGCACATGATAAGCACTATTCAATTACATGACAAGTAGCAATGAATCAAGACAAACATGAAGGTGAAGGATGCAACGATCAAGGGCATCGACTAACAAACCTATCGCAACATATATTCATCCTAGTTATTGGTGGAATATCCAATGCAAACATCGTTGGAGTGGAATAATGATTGCAAGGGGGTAAAAATGGCCCAAGTTGTCGAGGCTAGATTCCTGGAGAAGCGACTCACACCATCAGAATAACCAATATGAAGTGTGGATGAGGGATCCATCTAAAAGACACGAGAAGACCATGAATGAGATGTTGGGGGATGAAAGCTACCTAAATGCAATAAAAAAAAGATATACACATTTCAATGGGAATTTCTATGAGTAAAATTTCTTGAGGTAGAGTGCATTGCAAGGGTTAGGAAGGATTTATCCTTCTAGACCCTCTAAAATGCATGCCCCTTTACCTAAACACTTACAGATGATGTAGGGACCTAGCCATAATGGTTCAAGCTTCCCATGCTCCAAGACATCATGAGATTGGTCATAGAAGAGAACAAGGTCACTTTCGTGGAAGGTAAGAGGGTGGGATTTTCAGTCATACTGAGCTTTGGTGTGCTTTCTCGCTGCTTCAATGTTTTGCAATGCAACACGACGGTCTTCACTGGCGTGCTCAAGCATGATAAGTCGTTGTTCTAGAGGTTGCGTGTCTGGGAGGAGTTTGACGACAAGGTGGAGGGAGGGGGTTTCAGATTTGATTAGTAAGAATACCTCCTCTTTGAAAACGAGGTTGAAAGGAGTGAACCCATTGGCAGTTTTGACAAAATTTCTATAGGTCCACAAAGGAAGGAAGAACATAAGATGGTAGTTTGTATTGTGTTTGTTCACTATCTGCTGAAGCATAATTTTGAGGATTTTGTTGACAATTTCAACTTTGCCATTTCCTTGGGGTAGTAAGATGATAAATATTGGTGTTTGGAGCCCAAAAGAGAGGATAGATTGCATCAAATATCATCTTCAAAGCATTGGACATGGTCGTAGACCAATTTTTTTAGAACCCCAAATCGAGCAATAACATGGTTAAAGAAAAATAGGGTTGTGTTAGTGTCATATAATTTAGGATTGAAATGTCTCCTTCTTGTTATTCATTTCATGAATTTGATGGCCAATTTAGATTATGTATCACTAATGTGTCATAGCCTAAAGGTTTACTTGTCAAAGGAGCCATTTAGTTCTTGAAGTTCTGTGGTCAAGACAAGTCTGAAAGTTTGGGAGGTTTTTTGCATATAAACTCTAGTTCAGATCATGTTACAAGTGTTCTAATTGGAAAGTTCTTATAAGCATATTTCCAATGGTATATCCGGTTTTTCAAACTGACTTCGAGATCAAAATATAGAGAAAGTTGAAGTTTTTCTCCTCAAAATGAGAAAACAAAGGAAAAACATGAAAACATTCTAAGTTTCGGATATTTTCCTTCTACCACATGTCAACTTAGTGTGACATCAAAGAATTTATGATTCTTTCATACAAAAGGATACGTAAGAGGCACATCAGAGTAGACATATGACATCGACGATCACATATAGCATGTCGGAGGCATATGGAATATCAGATATCAACGATCGACGAATTGCAAATCCAGAAAATATCAACGTTCGTCGATCGACGATTGACGAATTGAAAATAGTGCGATATATAAATGTGCCGATATGAAATGTTGCGATATATAAAGGGGATGATAGTGTTAAATTGTCGAGAAAAAGAGCTGATAGTTTTAAACCACCGAGGAATGTTGAAGTAGATTAACAAAGGAATTCATCATAAAACCAAAGGCAAATGGGAATTTTGTCTCTCCTCTAGCAGGATGTGTGGCAGAATATAATTGGTTTTGATAAAGCTACGTGGCATCTGACGTCAACATGATGTGGCGGTATGGAAGGACACGTGGCAGGCCATTTTGGTATTTAGGGGTCCTTAGGGGGAAAATACTGGTGACACGTTTCACCACTCAGAGGTGCCACGTGGCAGTGATGACATCATAATCATCGATCAACGATCGGAGGTCCAGAGAAAAGCGACACTTTGTAACATTTTCCACTTGAAAAGGTTCATATGAGAGGGGGCTCCGATATTAAGGCTAACACGTGGTCATTAAGATTTAAAGAAATCAAGGGCTTAAAGTATTTAACAAAGGAAAACAGGCCTCGACAATGAACAAAAAGGCCTTAGCACCTCAAGGTTAATCCGGTGGTCACTACCCTCAGTCTTATGGTAAAAAATGCAGAAAGGGTTAAAGAAAATGGAGTTAGGACAAAAGAAAAAATTCATGTTAAATTACATTATAAAGGGGTTCCGGTATAGCATTAAGCCGATATTCACTGGCTCGATTATATAATAAAATAAAGGCCAAAGGAGAAAGAGCAATGGGATAATGAGTATTGGTGAAAAAATAAGGCCAAAACAAGGTGGAAACCACTCCGATAAGACCATACAAAGAGTTAATAGATGGATGGGTCGATAGTTGTTGAAACATAGGAAAAGGGGGGTTGGTAGTTTGAAAGGGCATCTCACAACTTTAAAGGTAGAGGATCAACCACTCCATATTTAAAGGTAGAGGATCAACATTAATGAACCAATTTATAGATTTGAAGGTTGAAGATTTTCCACTAATTATAAATTTCTTGTAGATTTCAAGTGATTGTTGTTAGCCTTAGTTTATTGTTCAGAAATATATGTAATTTTGTTAGATAATTATTTTGTAATCAATTACTTTTTGAAATCCAAAGTTAGTTCAATAGGAAGTCTATAAATATTTTGTAATAAAACTTAGAAAGGGTTGGAATGTGTTGGATTATGCCAGAAGAAAAGAGTTGTACATTGATGTAAGCTGTGGATTGTACTCAAAATGATCAATTTATAGAAATACAAAGAAAGTTTGTTCTAGGATTCCCGTGTCAAGAAATTGGTGATGTGTTCTTTCATGTAAAAATGTTTATTTTTCTCAATTTCCATATGTTTTTCCCTCGTTATTGTTGCAAGAAGATTAAGGGCTGAATTTTCTTAACTGTACTTTGCTTTGGCTTGCTAACAATATCAATGTTTTCTTCTGAGATTTAAGTATAGAATTCATTTGTGTATGCTCTATATTTAAATTGATCCTAAATCTGATTCATCTCATATAAATGTCTTAATGGATCCAAGAGTTTGCCTTCCCTGCCCTTTTATAGTTCCTCTGTCATTTTTTCAATTGATTACTTAAAATTTTATGACTCCATGCCCAATGGATTTTTCCAGCATCTTTTAACCAAATTTTTGAAGAACCCACCTCAAATTTCAATAACTAGCCTCATATCTTAAAAGAAAAAAATCTAAATCGGAGAGAGAGATTCATATATGAAGCTAGAAGGGCTAGATCCCTACTTTAAAAGTGCTTTTGTGGTTACCTATAGGTTTCTCTCCTCAGCCTAGGGAAGTTATGGAGTGATAACATTATGGCGACCATACTGGGGACTTAAGGTTCCATATTCCCTAGAAATATCAACAAAGTTTAGATATGATTGTTGATGGTGGACAATGATTAGACACAAGAAGGCTGAAACATTCACCTCGCGGTTCCAATCTTTGTGACATTCATATTTAGAGACTCCAATGGAGAATGAAACTTGTTTGATAGAGGAACGGAAGGATATTTCATAAAAATTAGCTATCATGTATTCTTTTTCATCAGGTACCTTCTATCCTTTCCTAAAAATGTCAAAATATTTTTCCTTTACTTGCTGTATCCAAACGAAGATTACAAATCAACACATAATTATCTTTTTAAAATTGTATATCATTCCTTTGAAGTTGCAAATGCATCTCCTTATTGTATTGGTGACCCTAAACAAGATCCAAATGGTAATCATAGTAAAATCAGTACAATTCCATCTCAAAAAACCACAGTCATGGTTGCTGCTTGATATGCTCCATTAAATCTGTAATCTCCTTTACATTAATTACCATAGAACTATGGTAAAATGTTGCCTCAATTTTATGGGATTCGACCCACTACAACACAACAACACATAGACAAAAATAATGACTTTGTAGATGTTGAGGAATTTGATTTTGATGATGTTAAGATGAATATTTTTGCCCAAAGCCTGGATGGAGAGGTCATAAAATGGTACAGAGGAATAGTAGTAGGTAGTATTTTTAATCTTCAACAATTTGATCACACTTTCCTTGATATATGGGAGGTAAAAAATAACCCTTTCTAGATTAAGGTTGAGTATAGGAATCTAGAGAGGC
The DNA here is from genome assembly GCA_000404065.3 of Pinus taeda. NCBI lineage: Eukaryota > Viridiplantae > Streptophyta > Pinopsida > Pinales > Pinaceae > Pinus > Pinus taeda. Next base: position 18,709 of record APFE030167700.1, read on the forward strand.
AATCGAGTGAATCAGTCCAAGATTTCTCAACTAGATTAAATAAGGATTAGAATTCCATCCCAGAAAACATAAAGCCTCCCCCAGGATTGGTTGTACTTCACTATCCAGATGGATTTGATGCAGAGATAACCTATCAATTAAGGGAAAGAAACCTAGCAACTTTGGAAGAAATGCAGAAAAATGTTGTTGATATAGAAGAGAATATGCTGATTAAAAGGGCCAAAATGGAAGCTAAAAGAAGGGGAGTGGTTAAGGAGGAGTTTCCTCCATCATCAAATAATAAGATGGATGCATTAGTGAAAATCATGCAAATGTTGATGGAAAAAATCACTTTGCAAAACAAACTTACTGTTAGGGAGCAATAAAGAAGACCTCCTTTCCAAGCAGATTTTGTAGAAGGAGAGATTGTTGATTCATGTCAACATGAGCTACACACCGATTATTTTATATATTCACTTGAAGACAACAATGAAGAACATGAATAAGATACCGAATTAGGTGAAGAAACTTTTCCCTTGTGTTTTGCTTCATTTCAATTACTGAGGGAGACTTTCATAGTGTTATAAGTCAACAATCTCATGGTCTTGACATCAAACATGAGGAACACAATGAGTTAGTTGATGGAACCCCTCTAGCCTTATCTTTTGCTTCATTTGAACTGTTGAAATAAAATTAGAAAATTACTAATGAATCAGGGAGGCAAGTTGACAATAAAATAGATTGGCAACAACCTTCTCATGTATTTGATGACCCTATCATTTGTTATATGGAAGACACTTTCAGTTAAAAATCACAACCATTGAATAACCATGAGATTGAAGATGTGGTTGGAGGGTTGAAACATGAATAAAATTGTGAGTTAATTCAAGGTGGTTCGATGCCATTAAGTTTTGTTTTATTTGATTTCTTGAAGGAAAATGTTAAAACTATCACTGTAGCAAAGGATGCTAAGCTTAGAGAGGGGCCTAGAGTCTCTTTGGAATCAATACACAATAAACTACATCAACCCTTTTCATTTTTTAATGATCCAATAGCAATATTTTGGATGATTTATGCAGTCAAATTTCTCCTCATTTAATTAGCCATGAACTTGAAAACAAGGGTGATGAAGACTTAGTTTGGCAGCTAACATCATTGCTTTGTCCAGTAGTGGTTTCATTACAAAAGTCGCATAAAAATTTGCAACCATATCACGAAAATTATAAGTTGAAATTTCATAAAAGAAATAATGCATATAAAGGTTCACATTCTTGGTTTGTAGACCACCTGGGAAAAATTTTAATTTGTCAAATGAACTAATTTTTAGTGATCACTCATTTGAAGATCCTTTTACAAGCCTGTTGGAATCATCAGTCAAGATAGATCTTTTTTTGTTCACCATTGCAGAGATTGGATTCGGTTTGAGATTTGAGTTGCCATTCGTTTTCTTCTTTTGTTTGCCCAAGGTAACTGTGAGTAGAACTCAATCAAGTATCCATTTGCTTGGTTGGCTACATTGCAGAGAAGAGATCACCTAATGTATATACTTTAAGTAGTTGCAGACAACCATCATCAACATTTGAAGCCCAAGGAGAAGGCCCTAAGACTTTGGAGATGCGTTTTCAAATTTCTTATTTCCTTTAAAGTTTTCAACTTTGTAATGATTTGGTAGAAATTTTGAATAATATGACACATATTCACATAGATTATCCCGATTATACACTATTGCAGAATACATGCATAATACATAACCTCCTCTACGTTGATCATCAATTTACAGAAGCAGAAACAATAACATGCGCACATAGAAGCATCAATCGCACATATCAACATAGTATTTTCCCAGGGAAATAATCTCGCTAAAAACCCCAACTATCTGTATATTATATTGATTGAGAACATGTAACAATACATAGTACAATACTTCTCACAAGTACTCAGTACTATCTCCACTTGTTATACACAATACATCTCAGATCTGATCTCCAAATCTCCTCCGTTGCTTGCCTGCCTCCATTGCGCAATACCTGCATGAGAATAGATGATAGTGGCTCAAGCAAACTCGTATTTACTTGGCAAAATCACGTGAGCACAAGATACAATTGCCCTTGGCCTCATTGGCATTACTCAATCCAATGCATGTGCAAATCTCATGCACAACTGATAATCACAACTCACCCTTTCACTTACCTCTAACACCTATCTCCACTAAACTGTCCATGCACTGAGTTAACTGATGTATTCTTCAGTTGCATTATGAGTTAATAATTAGTGAATTAA
>APFE030167701.1:0-11046 GCA_000404065.3 Pinus taeda
AATCACCCAGCCACCACCGGGGGGCATGCGGGCCACCGAGGTGGTGCGGGGTGGGCATCGCAGCACCACCCTATGCCACTCCGGGGTGGGCGGACCACCGGGGTGGCGCGGGGTGGGTGCCACAGCTCCACCACGCGCCACCCCGACAGCTTGCTTGCCCCCCGGGGGTGGCTTGGAAATTCTCGGACCATGGGGTGCGGGCGGGCAAGCCACTGTGGTGGCACGGGGTGGGCACCGCATCACTAGCCCGCGCCACCCTAGCAGCCCGCCCGCCCCCCGTGGGTGGCTGGGCAATTCCGAGAATCGCCCAGCCACCCTCGGAGGCAGGCGAGCCACCACCCTGCGCCACATCACCACATCGCGCTCACCTCGGTGGCCCGCCCCCCGCTGGGATGGTTGGGCGATTCCCGAGAATCCACCCTACCACCCTGGGGGGCGGGCAGGCCGCGCGTGGGGTGCCAGCACCCGCCCACCGCGGCGGCCTCGCCCACGCCCCGGGGGTGGTTGGCGATTCCGTGAATCGCCCAGCCCCCCCCGAGGCAGGCGAGGCGCTGTAGGTGGCGCGGGGTGGGAGCCGGCAGGCCCCACCCGGCCACCCGGGGGGCGATTCGGGCCCGTCGTGGTGTCGCAGGGGGGCGCCGCGACCAACCCCACGCCACCCGCAGCCTGCCTGCCCTGGGGTGGCTGGGGTGCACGGGGTGGACTGCGCGCTCACCCTGTGCTACCCTGGTAGCTCCCGCCTCCCGCCCTGGGGGGCTGGGCAATTCTGAAATCGCCCAGCCACCCCAGGGGGGAGGGGTCGCCGGGTGTGGCATAAAAAAAGCGGTGGGCGCCGCGCTCAGCCGTGCCACCCCGGCGGCCCCGCCCACCCCTTGGGTTGGCTGCGATTTCAAGAAATCGCTCAGCGACCCTCGAGGGGCGGGAAGGCCGCCGGGGTGGCGCGGGTGGGCGGCCCGCCGGGTGGTGCCGGGGTGGGCGTATGCACCACCCTGTGCCACCCCGGCAGCTCGCTCGCCCCCTAGGGGTGGCTGGGCGATTCCGAGAATGTTTCATTCAATATACAAATAATGACTTTTGAATTCATTTACTGATGTAATTTGTTCATAATGTCATGGTTTTTTAATTTTATAGTTGAAAAAATTTCAATTTCTCTTGTATCTAGCATTTTATAGTTGAGAACATGTTGAATTTATACTTAGGAAAGAAAAATGTTATTCTACCAAAAACATTAGTGTGTTTTTTTCTTATAAACAACTTTGTTTGGCACATAAAAATTCAGTTTTACCAGCCATTTTTAAAAATGTTGAAGATTGACCCTAAAAAAAGATCATCGTTCTAGTATCATCACTTTTTCATTTTCAAGCTGTTTTTTGCACGAAAATTTCATTTTCACTGCCATCTTTAAAACATGTTCAAAATTGACCCTAAAAAAAGTCATCGTTCCAGTATACACACTTTTCGTTTTTAGCACTGTTTTTTATGTCTTTTCAGGGCTTTTTGGCGAGAGTTCCCCTTTCAAAGTTTACATTGTTTAGTGATAAGCATCGTGGGATTGGTAAAGAACAATACTCTATACACTATTGATGTTTAAGACATACCTAAATAAAAAAAGTCCAGTAACATGTCATTCAATGAATACAACGTTGGAGTTGTAAATGATATTTTCAAACATACACGGTTCATAAGAAGCATTAGTATTGATTATAAAAGGAGCTTCATAATAAGCATTACTCCCGATTATAAAGAGAGTTTTTGTAGTTTCTTGCCAGACCAAAATATGTATTCTAGATTTCTCTTTGGACCAATCATGTAAATATTTCTACTATACAACAGAGAGATTTCTTTTAAAATATGGGAAAATGTTTCTCTTTCATATTAGTTCATGCAATTCTATCACAACAATACGACCTTAAATCTCAGAAGTTAAGGAAGTTTTCTAAGCATGAGAATGACCCCAAGTCATAAGCATTGTGTTGTTTGTGTTATTTAATGAGCCCAAGTCACAAGCATTCTGTTGTTTGTGTACTGTGTAGGGTGTAGTCAAATTTAGGAGAATGTCATAAACAAGTAGAAATATAAATACTATTTGGATGGCATCTGGAGAAGTTTTATACACAGTCCCAAGAAAGACTATTATTTTCCGGTGACACTTTTTTTGTTTATGATATTGTTCATTCTAGTCCTTAAATTTTGATTACAAATATTTGTTTTTTTTTTTTACCATTCCTAACATTTCCTCCAATATATATGAATGAGAAATCACATGATGTATCTGTTAAATTTCCCTCTCTTATTATAGAAAACTAAAAAACTGTTTTTTTTTTTTTTTTTTTTTGCTCCTAAAAGTTTAGAAAACTATTTTTTCTTAAACCAACAAATAAAATGGATCTCTTTTGAATTGTGTAGGATTTTAGAATCATGATGTAAAAGGGCTAGTGGACAGTGGACTTTTGAATTTTTCTCCCCAATGTCAACGTTAGAATGGACATTGAAGGCATGCTATATGAATGTGAATGCATCATTGTGTATATAGGGTTTTTTTATCATTTGGCAATAAATTAGGTTTTACAAGCATCATTTTGTTATATTAATATTAAATGGGACTTGATGGCACATATGAGTGGTTGGGGTTAACCAAGGTCTAATTTTCTGGCCCTTTAAAAAAGAATAGGGACATTATAACACTCGCAGGATTAATATCTTAGGACACTCACAGGAGAAAGACCTTACCATTCAAGTGTCCATAGAATGGGGGCCATGACCTTTAACTTATGAGCATATGCCAGTAGGAGCAACTTAGCAACATTTCTTCTGTATACCTATAACTCAGACCAAAAAATGATTGACATATTTGAATCAATGTATTTACACATATTTAAATCTAGCTACTTATTCTTATCAATAAGCAATTTATCTCCCCTTAGAGTAACCATTAATGATGTTTGCATTAAAGAATTTGGTAGATCTTATACACATGCATTCAACAATGGCTTTTATTTGTAGCTAGATGACCTTCCCAAGTTTTCTACTCCTTCAATGTATCTTTGCACCTTTAGGGCAATTGCTAGTATTATATTTTATCCAAGATTTCCTCTCACCTATTAGCTAATGGATCTTCTCTGCTAGGGCTAGATGTTGATTTACTTCATGCACTGTATCTTTTATAGGAGACTCTTTGGTTCTTTTGCATTGTATGGACACCATTGTACTCAATAATCCCTTTGACCTACCTTGTGGTCATTAGTTGGACATAAATATAATTATCTTATCTTATCTCGCCCAATCAACTTTTTATTAAAAATTCTTTATATTTGAGGTTCATAATTAAACTTCACTCTTATGTACATTGTAAACATTTCATTCCACTATGGTAGAGATGTAATGTTTAACATTTTGACTTGGTCAAAATAAAATAAAAATAAAAACAATAAAATAAGAACATAAAATAATAATTATATATATTTATATTTTTATAAACCAGCGTATATCTATCTTAACTCTTGATCTACTAAGCACCAAGATGGATCAAATTTCTTGAGAAGCAAACCTCTTTTAAGAGATTAAGAGAGTTTAAGAATTTAATAGGTCCGAAGGTAAGATGGATCTAGACTAATAATTAATTTTTTTGTAACATGCATATATAAAACTTATATTTGATTCCTTTAAGAGTTTAATGGATCCAAAGTTAAGATAAATCTAGACTAACAAGGCTACAGAGTAGCTAGTCCTGTCGTTTAGTTTAAATATAGCTAAATTACAATAAAATTGTTGAATTCAAATAAGTGTTAAGGTTTAGAATTCCATCAATTTGAATTTTATTGATTGTTAAAGTCTTGTACAATTAAAGAGCAATGCTTTGATTTCAATGCCTATGCAAATATAGCTTTATAAAACTATAATATGTTAAACTTTCATTTACATTTGAATGTCGTAGTCATCTAAATCAAAGTTGTTTGTCCAAATAAAAAATTATATATTTTTATTCCTAAAATTTAAATAAAACAATAAAATTTTTTTTAAAATATAATATTAATTATAAAATACATAAATTTTAATTTTAAAAATTAAATTTATAAATAAAATAAAATATGATTTATAATTAGTTTAATAAAAATCTAAATGATTTATATTTTAAAAAATATAAATGATATATATAATATAATATATATAATTCAATATTCAAAATATTTTTTAAATATAATTACGCTAAAAGGCGTTTTCTATATGGAGTTGGCTAGGCAAACATTGTTCACCTAGCCAATCCGAAGCCTTCATTTTCGTTGTTCAATCAATTTGAAATTTGACACATGGAGAAAGTTGAATGGATGTGTGGCTTCGGGTACTTGTTGGCTTCCCGTACTTCCTGAAATGTTTCCCGACGTCTTTGTACCATGGTCGCTCTCCCGACATCTTTGTACCATGGCCTCTGTACCGTCGTCGTCGCTCCACCGTTACCGCTTGGCGCCATTTCTGCTCCACCAACTGTTCTCGGAGTCAATGTTTTAAGATCACGATGCTGACCGAAAACCTCGTTTGCCTCATCAACACGCAAGTTCATGACTAACAGGTTTTTATCAAGGAAGCAATTTGTTATTGATGTTCTTCATCCTGGTAGGCCAAATGTATCTAAGTCCAAGTTGTAGGAGAAGCTGTATGAGGTTAGAGATTCACGGACAATATTTGTCTGTGGGTTCAGAACCCAATTTGGAGGTGGAAAATCTTCAAGGTTTGGCTTGATTTAAGACAACTTCGAGCATTTTTTTTTACTGTTTGCAGTATTATATGTTAAGCTTTCCCGTAGAAAAAAAGTGTGAAAATCCAACATAATTTAAGATAAATTTCCAGCATATTCCATTTTTAAAATGCAAAATACTCACATCAAGAAGGTATCACTGAAAGCAAAGGATAAATCCATAAAATGAGGCAAAAGAATACCTTGGAAAAGATTTTAACAGAGGCCTCAAATGGCTTTCAACTTTAGCGTGAGAATTTCTGCATTTCATGCCATAGACAAACCAAAGTATCATAAGCATCCTCTCTAGCAACATCCAAGTCGTTACAAAGTGAATTGTTATCCGACATTGCTAAGAAAGTCTTCAACCACTGCTCATGTATGGTTGACAACTCTGCCCTCAGTTCACTAGATACGAAATTACTTGAAAGTTGGGTTTTCATAACCTAAAATTACTTGAAAGTTGGGTTTTCATAGCCTAGCTAGCATCAAATGCCGCTTTGACTACTGCTTTTGGCATCCCAACAAGCAAGGCCACTTGCAGACCATAGCTTTCAGGATAGGCACCAAACCTTAGCTTATACAAAAAAAACAAGCTGCCCCTCAGTTCCAAAGAAATCTGAACTAAGACAACTATTGTCAACCCTGGTTGCTTTCTTAGAAACAATATCAGTATTTGCCTCAAACGAGCATGCCATGTGCTTCAGACTAACACAGGGTGGGAAGAAAATTCCTTGGTTAAAGGGTGATAATGTGTGGCAAAGAGCAACCTACAATCTTTCTTTTCGACCATATGTCGAAAAACTGCATAAGCAATAGCATATCCATCAAATGTGGATGTTCCTCGACCAAGTTCATCCAGCACTACAAGAGACTCATGTGTTGCATATCATAGAACTGAAGCAACTTCGATGCATTCAACAAGAAATGTACTTTCCCCAGCCATATATGGTCCCTAGCCCCAAGATGAGTAAAAATAATATATGTTGGTGATAAGACATATGATTCACAAGGAACACAACATCCAAGCTGAGCCATTTTGACTATTAAACAGGTGGCATACAAAAGTGTTGACTTGCCTCCCATATTTGGTCATGTTAAAAGCATTGCCTAAGGGCAATAATGCTCTCCATCATTCCCAAGATCAACATCATTAGGAACAACCACACCACCCTGGCCTCCCAAAGCATAACGATGCCATAAACCTTTGATGTTGAGAATAGAACCTTGTTTTCTGCCTCCCAAGATATTATTCTCCACCTCAGGGGTACAAATAATGGTCAACATGTAGATCAATTTGATGAGTTTATCGTTATATAAAATCATATTAGCACATCAATACAGCTTATGGCATCAACAATCTGTGACCAATATGTCACATTTTGACAAAATAGGCTCACAATTGAATTCAATGTTTCAACCTCATCCAAGCAAAGATCATCGTCCTGCTTCTGAGATTCCATATCAAAGGAAAAATGGTCTTTGATCATCAGATCCATCTCATTGAGTATTTTATTAGCCTCACTTGTATTTTTCAAAGATAATGATTCCTACAATAGACGTGACTTCCAAGGTCTTTCTTGATATCCGATGTGAATGAACTTCAACAAATCAATCCCATCTTGTAGTGCTTTGACAACAGTGCAGAATGTTATAACCCTCTGTTTAAACCTTTTCTTCCCCACCAAGGGTACAAGATGAACAGACGATGAGCCCCAAGATCCCTTAACACGTGCAACAAACGTTCAAGGTCTAGTAGCTTTCACAACCTTTCTAATATAAGGCTATCAATTTCTAGTCGAGTCATGAGCTCCTCCACAGCATCAAGTCTATAATTAATTTACCTGACACTTCTCAAAGGGTGGCAAATCCAACGCCTCAAAAAGTGTTTCCCAAATGGATTTGTGCATTTATCAAGATATTTGAAAAGTGTCCCTTCTTTGCCTCCATCTGCATTATTATTAAAAATCTCAAGGTTTGAAAGAGTTTTCCCATCAAGGCGGAGCGAACCCAAATATTAAGCCAAGTATAGATTCGGTCAAGGCTCGATTCAGGTCTTGCAAAGCTCTCATACAAATACATAGTGTAGGGCAACATGATGGTAGAGGTCTTTGGTGTTTATGAGGAGAAGAAATTGTCGGCTCTCGACTTATCTACAAAAATGATGAAACACACAAAGAAGGTCGGTATTATGGGGAAATATGGTACCAGATATGATGAAACACACAAAGATGGTCGGTGTTGTGGGGAAATATGGTACTAGATATGGTGCGAGTTTGAGAAAATAGATTAAGAAAATGTAAGTCAGTCAACATTCCAAAAATTTCTATGAATTTTGTGGCAAGTTTGTTGTGAAGAGAAAGGAAGTTGGGATTTGGGGATGCAAAGACTGCAAAACTTATGCATGGTAAGGTCAATTGCTTTCCCGCTGCTGCTCATATAAAGAAGAAGAAAATGTCTTAAAAAGGAGATTGTCATCTATAAATTGGTTTAATAGTGTTATTGTTCTACTCATTAAGATGAAAGTTTGGATTTAATGTTTGAGTTTGGGGTTGTTGACTTTTTGAAACTATTAGAAGGCATGTGCAGATTGGATATGTTGATTGACTACCTATGAAAAGGCACTATTTTGTGGTTTTTTTGAGTTAGAAAGACTAATATGAAAAATCAGACGAATATTGGAGGTTGTGCACGTCCAAATCTTTTCAGACTATAAGGGTATTATTTCCACTTTTCACTCTTAATACGAGAAAACAGACAATGAGCCAGTGAACTTAGAGTTCGTGGAGTTGGAGTGTTTGGAGTCAATCTCTTTGAAGAGATGGTTTAACCATTTTTCGGGTTTCAAGTTGAAGTAGTTGCACCCAAAACTCCTCACCAAATCACACAGTGAAAGGGTTCATAGTGTCCAAGCAGAGTTGTCAAAATGTTTGCTTCTCTACCTAATATGTTGATTACACATTCCAGTAGTTGAATAGGGAAAATTGTTCTCTCCATTAACACAAGATTGAGGGCATTTTCAAATTGAAATAACTGTGGAATGTACGTGTTGGACAGATACACTCTCAATACTCCGAGCATTGCGACTGTACGAAATACCATTTAGCGTTTGAGGGAGCAGATTGAAGGATAAATTGTTTTTAGTTTTGTATCTCCGAATCTTTTCGATGAATATCTTTTCAAGCTCAGTTTTACGGTCTAGATATTGTAGTGATTAGTATAGTTAAACAACTATCCAGAAGAAGAAAAAAAAGTATATGCTTATGAGGAATGGGCTTGCAACCAAGGTAGAGAAATGCAAGAAGCAATTGAAGGAAAGTAGGAACAAAGCTAAGAAAATTTGTGGAGTCAAGCAGAATAAGGTTGGAGATGTAGCAAGGAAGAAGAAATGATAGGTTTTTGCAGTTAATGAGATGAATATTACTGCTTCTTGCTCACATCAGGTAGCCTTTGCTCGAGGAAGAGTCACTTTTTTTTTTGGAAACATGAAATGGAGTGCTAAAATGAGTTGAAATAAATTTTGTGTCGACTGTGAAGTTGGTGTTCACACTAAAGCTGAGGATGTCCAAATGTAATTTTACTACGAAATTAAATTTCGTTTATAGAATCAAATAATTTGGAACAAGTAAATCCACTGAGGATGTCCAAATGTAATTTTACTACGAAATTAAATTTCGTTTATAGAATCAAATAATTTGGAAGAAGTAAATCCACTTGTCATAGAATCGCTTCACTCCTCCACTTGCCAATGTAATGTAGTCGAAGCTTCTAAAGAATTTAGCTCAAATTCATCCTCCACTCACCATTGCAATGTGGCTGAAGCTTCTAAAGAATTTAGCCCAATCAATAGCGAATTTAGCTCCAATTCATTTCAAGAACATGGAAAGTTGATACAAATGAAACAATTTAAATGAACCAGAGCTAAGGGAAACAAATTTCATTTAATTGATATTATGGCAGACATAACACTGAGATTGGTAGTTGAAGGCACTAATTTGGTCAAATTAAGATCATCATAATTTTTATAGAACAAAGATTTAACTCATTGAAACGTAGCCGAATCTTTTAAAAAATTTACCCCAATTAATATTGAATTTAGCTCCAATTCATTTCAAGAACATGGAAAGTTGATACAAATGAAACAATTTAAATGAACCAAAGCTAAGGGCAACAAATTTTGCTTAATTGGTATTATGGCAAACATAAGACCAAGATTGATAGTTGAAGGCACTAATTTGGTCAAATTAAGATCATAACCTTTATGGAACAAAAATTGAACTCTATGAGGCACAAGTGACATTTTTGAGTCAATTAAGATAGTGATACATACATTGGCTAAAAAGAAGCCAAAGGACCTCTTCTTGGAGACTATTTTGGTAAGGTGTATCTTGATGACATGTGGAAGATTTGGACAGTATAAACTTCGCCATTATCTGCCAAATTTGCTCGGTATCATTTGCAGCCATGGTGGTTTCCAACATTCTTAGTTTACCGACAATTCCAACTTTCTCTTACCAATTATTCTTGTTTGGGATTTCAATCAGACAAGGAGTTTTTCTTTGAAAGCATTGATACATCTATGAACTGGTGTTGGGAAATTCCGCAGGCATGATTACCACATACTATTTATCTTCTCTAGGTGACGAGCATGAAAAAATTGATATGGAGTTTTTGCAAAATGTTTTTTAAGAAAACCCTGCATTTTACACACAAAACATTTATGTCAATTGTTCAACCAATAGAGAGAAGTAACAATTTTATTTATGGTTCAACCCAAGAACAAATGATCTCTACCTGAATCTTTCGTGTAATTTTTTCCTGTGTATCTTTTGGGAGAGGTTTCTTTGGTTGATTCGGGAGAACATGATGGGCTATAAGTTTTTTATTGGAGGCAACTGGAAATGCAATGGTACTTTGGAGTAGGTCAAAAAACTTGTTAGTACTCTTCAATGAAGCAGAAATGCCATCTAGAGATGTTGTGGAGGTTGTTGTGAGCCCTCCGTTTGTGTTTCTTTCAAGAGTGAAGACCTTGCTACGCTCTGATTTCGCATTTGGTGCACATAATTGTTGGGTAAGAAAAGGAGGTGCTTTCATTGGAGAGATCAATGTATAGATGTTGATAAATTTGGACATTCCATGGGTCATATTCGATCATTTAGATAGAAGGCTTCTACTAAAATTAGATAATTAGTTTGTTGCAGATAAAGTGGCTTATGCAGTTTCTCAAGGTTTGAAGGTAATAGCTTGTGTTGGAGAGACCCTTGAACAACGAGAAACTAGATATACATTGAATGTACTTTCTGAACAAACCAAAGCAATAACAGATAAGGTGGTTGACTGGAGTAACATTGTTATAACATATGAGCCTGTTTGGGCGATTGGAACTGGAAAAGTTGCAACCCCAACTCAGAATCATGGGATGCACTATGAATTAAGGAATTTGCTTGAGGTAAATGTTAGTCCTGAAGTACTGGCATCAACCCGGATTATTTATGGTGGCTCTGTAAATATTGGAAATTGTGTTGAATTGGTAGTACAACCTGATCTTGATGGATTTCTTGTTGGAGTAGCTTCACTGAATGCTAAATTTGTGGATTTCTTGTTGGAGGAGCTTCACTGAAGGCTGAATTTGTGGACATCATTAAGTCTGTAACTGTGAAGCAAGGTTAAGTCATAGAGAGTTGTTTTGTCTTCTTTACACGTGTTTGCTAGAAGAAACTTATAGTAGCATATGTGCATAAAAATGGCCACTACAAAATATCCCACGTGATTTCATTTTACTTTTATGGCATGAAAAACAATGCCCGAGTTACATCTTCTTACGAAAAACAAAAATTACTCTGGGAAGTATAATATGCCATTATAAATTAAATGGTTATCTTTATTCTCCAACTTTTTGACACAAAATCTGTTTTTTAAGACTATATCGGTTTTAATGAAAAAATTAGAGAAAACCGAAGAACATATTACCACAATTACTCTTTTATCTGAACCCACAAAAATTTGTTAACTTTTTTTATGGTTTACCAATCAAAGTATTTGTGAACAACGAGGTGTTGTTTGAGTTGCAAATGTTGAGGTCGTCGATTGATGTGTAGTGTGAATATGATAGATATTATAATCAACGTAGAGAGAACTTCATATTGATTAACCCTGTAGAAATTTTGAATAATTTAACACATATTCACAAAAATTATCCCGATTATACACTATTGCGGAATACATGCATAATACATAACCTCCTCTACGTTGATCATCAATTTACAGAAGCAGAAACAATAACATGCGCACATAAAAGCATCAATCACACATAT
>APFE030167707.1:0-14824 GCA_000404065.3 Pinus taeda
ATTCTAATAATATTTTACTTGAAGTTTAGATATTAAAATATTATATCTATTTATATTTATGAAAACTTTTTTTAAAATTTTATCTTACACTCTTTCTTAAGGTTAGTTAAATTAACTTAGAACTAAAAATCAAAATTAATCAAATCAATAAATGAAAAGAAAATTATATTATGAAAATGCATATTTTAATTATACATGAATTTATAGCATTAGGATGTTAAAAATATAAGGCTAATAAAAAGTTAAAAAATTACCTTACAATCTAAGGATAGTTCAATTATTTTTAATCATATATTATGCTAAATATTCCCAGGTTGCCAAATTTAATAATCTTGGAATATAAAGGGAAAGAGAGGGGACTAAATCAAAACCATAAGGGCGATAATTAAAAGAAGAACAAATCAAATCAAGAGAAACGCAAGCAAATAAAACAACAAATCGAAAGGAAACAACTCTTAAGGAAAGGAAACAAGAAAATCTGAGACCATACCAAGAAGGGACCGCGAAGGCTAGGAAGATAGGGCTGGGATCCAACCGCTGTTGATGGCTGGAAGATAATTGGATAAAGATAATTGTTATTATTTTCTTTTATGTAAATTAAGAATTATAAAATTCAAATTGTACAACTAGAGGCATCTGGCAGGAGTGAAAGCCTGCTCCCTTACGGACCAGGGTTATTTCAGGTGGCGTGGTTTTCCTTGATAACAGTGATGAGTCAAATCCAACATTCGCGGATCGCAGCCAGAGATGGCTGTCCTCACTGTTGGTTTGACACCTGAGTTTGATAGGTTTTGCCACCTTCGAAAAAAAAAAACAAAACAAAAACAACAACAACAACCACATAATGATCAAGTGTCGCTTTTTCTTAGCCAATCTTGGCATATTTCGTGTCTTCGCAATACGATGACTTTCTTACGCTCCGTGTCGGACACAATACGGGGATTTCGCTTTGGTCCTTTATGTCTTTTCTTTTGAATCGCCTGACGCAGTGACGCCCTTTATGTCTTTTCTTTCGCGTCTCTGCAATACCGTGACTTTCTTACCCTTTGTGTCGGACGCAATACGGCAATTTCGCCTTCTCCCGTGATATGTCTTTTCTTTCTTATCGCCTTACAATTTTCTGTTATCTATAAGAGCACGCTGAATTTGCATAGCTGAGAGCAGAATTCAGGAGCTTTGAAGGACGTTTGAGTGCCTGTGTGATTGAGGGAGCGAAATGGGTTATAAGCTTCTTTCTCACTTATTCCCATTCCCATATTCATCCTGAAGATGGTTTAAAAGATGATCATCTGTATGATCATCACACTCATTCTGCTTCTCAAGATTTTGTTTCCAATGGACGTCAAATGCTGCAGGAAGGTCGGCGAACCTCGCTGTGGATGGACGTGCAGGATGGACGTGCAGGCCCTTTTGTCTTTTAAGAAGAATATCAAACATCCCTCTCGAAAGCTCTCCAACTGGACAATTGGTAACTGGGAAGAGGCATGCTCCTGGTATGGTATTGCCTGCACACATCAAAATCCAAGAGTAGTTGCCATAATCCTTCCTGGATTAAATCTCACAGGTACTCTTTCGTCGTCTATCGGCAACCTCTCCTTATTGCATACTCTAAATCTTTCTCAACATAGTTTGGCAGGAGAAATTCCACCTGAATTTGGACATCTTAAAAGGCTACGAGTGCTTGACTTGAGCTTTGATTATATGTTCTCATATACACCTATGCTTACAGGATCTATTCCAACTTCACTGTCTAATTGTACAAGCCTCTGACGGATCGCCCTTGCCAACAACAACTTCACAGGTACCATACCAATAGAGTTTAGTCATCTAGTAAACTTGGAACAGCTTGACTTGTCAGACAACCGTTTGAGTGGCCACATCCCTCCAATTCTCAGCAATTGTACTAAGCTAGCGACCCTCTCCCTCACAGAGAGCTGGTTCACAGGTTCCATACCAACAGAATTTGGTCGCCTAGTAAAGTTGGAACTGCTTGACTTGAGATACAACTCTTTGAGTGGCCACATCCCTCCAACTCTTGCCAATTGTACTAAGCTATCAACCCTCGACCTTCTTTATAAAAATTTCCTGGGGAACATACCGATAGAGTTTGGTCGTCTATTTCAGTTGGAATATCTCGACTTCAGTAACAGCTCATTAAGTGGTCAGATCCCTCCGACCCTCGGCAATTGTACTAAGCTATCGACTCTCTCCCTTTCATGGAACAACTTCACAGGTACCATACCAACAGAGTTTGGGCGTCTGGTAGAGTTGCAATGGTTAGACTCAGAAGGCAAGTCAGACTTTGGTAGCAATCTTCCAGCTCTAGAAGGTCGCATCCCTCCAACTCTTGCCAATTGTACTAAGCTATCAACTCTCGACCTTGCTTATAACAAATTCATGGGGAGCATAACCATAGAGTTTGGTCATCTAGTTCAGTTGGAACGTCTCCGCTTCAGTAGCAGCTCATTAAGTGGTCAGATCCCTTCGACTCTCAGCAATTGTACTAAGTTAACGGAAATCTACCTTGAGAATAATAGCTTCACAGGTACCATAGCAATAGAGTTTGGTCGTCTCACTGAGTTGGAATACCTAGATATACATCAGAACTCATTAAGTGGTCAGATTCCTCCAACTCTGGGCAATTGTACTAAGCTACAATATCTCGATCTGCATGATAATCAATTGTCAGGAAAAATCCTTCGAAGTATCTTTAATAGTCTTACAGATTTGTATGCGGTGGATTTATCACGAAACAAGTTGGAAGGACCAATGCCAGCCTTACATAATTGTGGTTCATTAGATAGCCTTAATGTGTCAAAGAACATGTTTAACGGAGATCTGGACATAGAGCTTTCAGTTTCATTG
This sequence comes from Pinus taeda, assembly GCA_000404065.3. Classification (NCBI taxonomy): domain Eukaryota; kingdom Viridiplantae; phylum Streptophyta; class Pinopsida; order Pinales; family Pinaceae; genus Pinus; species Pinus taeda. The sequence continues at coordinate 2,866 of APFE030167707.1, forward strand.
TCATATTTCTCTGGCCATTCTAATAATTTTTCTGGGCCTTTGCGTTCATCTTTTGTTCACTGTAATAGACTTGTATTACTAGATCTATGGAATAACAGATTAATGGGTGAGATACCAGGGTACTTTGCATCTTTTCACGAGTTGAAAGTTTTAAGCCTCGGTTATAATGAGTTTTCTGGTGGTATTGGCCAATGAATCACAAATCTGACTCAGTTATATATTTTAGATTTATCTGGTAACAAATTCAGTGGAGGGATACCACCTGACCTTGAGAGACTTCAAGGATATGCAATAAATGTATCTTCCGTGGTGTTTGATACGAACGACATAGTCGTTTCTGATATGGAGATTGACATAAAAGGAAGATATTATAACTTATCTTATGAGTTTGTTACCAATACAATATTTGATTGGTTTAACAATAATTTTACAGGTGAAATTCCTACAAATATAGGAAGTTTGAGTAGTTTGAGGTTGCTGAATTTATCTTGGAACCAATTACAAGGAAAAATTCCTGTCTCTCAGTAATATATCTACTTTAGAGCAATTGGATTTGAGCAATAATAGAGCTCTCTAAATTATCAATGTTGGCCGTTGTGAATTTTTCTTCTAATAACTTATGCGGCTCAATCCCAGGAGGAACACAATTTTCCACTTTCTGTGTAACTTCATTTCAAAGGAACAAGTGCTTATGTGGGTATCCTTTGACAGCCGGCAGAAATCTTACAGCAAGGTCAATGGGAGGTGTTGGTGCAAAAAGCAATGTTAAAGTAGGATGGTTGCATATTGTGGAAAAAAATATGTCAATGATAGCACTGGGGATAGGAGTAGTAATTGGAATTGGGGCAATGGTTATTGTTTTAATAACCTGGAAGAAAGCATGGAATTGGATGGTGGCAGCCAGAAAACCAAAACCCTTTTTTGGAGTGTATCGATTCCCTACATAGAAAATCACACCCAAAATTTCCAGCTTTCATTAGATGATACCAATATATGTGGTGAATCTTTGTCCTATGTGGTGTATCATTGATGTATATGTTGGTATGTGGTTTGTTATTGATGTATATGTTCACTGCCTACATAGGAAATCACACCAGGAATTTCCACCTTTCATTAGATATACCAATATATGTGGTGAATCTTTGTTGTATATTCATATGTGGTGTATCATTGATGTATATGTTGGTATGTGGTCTATTTTTGATGTATATGTTAGTGAACGATGTTTAATTATGGATATGGTTGACTGCATGAAGATGCGTTACACTTTTGGGCAAAATGTGGCCATGAAATTTCAAGTTTTTCCTAATGATAGTTTTTGCAAAAAAAATAGTCTTATAATCTCTCAATTTCCATTAAATGCAATATATGTCCTTGCAAATTTTCACAAAACATAAGAGGTATGTGAGGGTTCACGTAGCATAACTTAGTCTAAAACATGTAATTATATATATATAGATATATATATATATATATATATATATATATATATATATATATATATATATATGAACATGATCTACGTGGAGAAAACAAATTTCTTATTATTAAAAATTTAGTTTTTATGCAAAATTATAATTTTTATTATTTTTAGAAGTTACCAAGTAATATTTAAATTACATTTTGGAGACACATGTCTTCACCTACGATTTATTTCAACTCTTTAAAAAAATTGAAAAACCATGAGTATTCTTTTTTAAGGACTCGTAAACTAAAATAGTGGTACTTTTTGAAATTTTTTAGTTGTGTATATTTTATGTTAATGAATTTTTATTCATTCCCTTTGAAACTGTCTAAAAAAAATTTCAAGTGTTATGTTTAAAAGAAATTAGATGAAAAATATCATATGAATTGGAAAGTGTCAAATTCATATGCCATTGGATAGAGAATTATTTCACAAATCCAACATGATGGATTCTGCCACTTAAAGACAAATTGCCCTAAATCCACTATGGTACAAAAATGTGGTTGCAGAAAAATCTACAAAAGGGGTGTTGAAACTATGATTTTTAGGACACAGGAGCTCGATTCAGCGCTTAATATCAAAATTCAAATTGCTCGATCGAGCATTAAGGAAACTCTCGATTGAATCGTATACATGGTTAACTACATGCTTGATTGAGCAATTTGAATTTTGAATTTAAGCGCTTGATCGAAAAATATAGCTGGATCGAGCCTTTAACTCAGGGTAGAAAGAAATATAGCTAGATGGAGCCTTTAACTCAAGGTAGAAAGTGGTTCGATCGAGAATTTGTTTAAATGCTCGAACGAACTATTTTTAAGCGTCTCAACAACTCGATCGAGCATTTAAAAATTGCTTAATTGAACGCCTTTTTTTCACCAAAATGTACCCTCATTTCACAAAAAAAAATGTGACCCAACTCCATGCTATCACCCACATAAAGTTTTAAATATAAAATGTATAATATTTTTTAGTAAATCTAAGTATTAAAAAGATTTTGTGTATGTTAATTACTTTATTTTATGTTTTTTATAAAATATAGAAATTTTTAAATATATAATATTTTTTCTTTTATTCCATCTAAAAATTAAGGCTAAGAAAAATTTGTTTATATTTTTAATATTTTTATTAGCAAGTTATATTTTCCATTTTATTTTATCAATCTTATTATTCAAATTAACATTTATATCTATATCATTTTTTATATTAATGAAATTAAATTCAATTATCGCATTTCATTTTTAATTTAAATAATTTTATTTAAATAAATCATGTATGAAAAGATTAAAATATTTAAATTCTACCATTTTATTTATAAATCAATAGTTGTGTGAACATTTCTTTTAAAGGAAAGTAAATTTAAATATTCTTTCCTTTGATTTAAAAAGATTTAATATTTTTTATTAGTTTTATAAATACTTTAATAATAAATTATATATAACTAATAATCTTAACTATAATTTTATAAAAAGTATATGGTTAATATGTTCCGTTAAATTATTTATATATATGAATTAGAAGTTATAATTATCAATTTTACATATAAGTATATAATTGATGTTTTCTTTTTCATATAAATTTATTATTATGAAAATCAAATTTGTAATAATATTTTTGTTTTTTACTTTTAAATTCTTAATTTTATTTTACTATTTATCACTATATTATTTTATAACAATGATAATGTAAAAGAAGTTGTAAACACATATTGATACATGAAGTAAATATAATTATGTAATTTTTGTTTCTTATAACTGGATAGGGTAATGTCTTTATCTATTATCATATTTCAATATTTCCAATTATCTCGGATGTCTTTCATACATCCATAAATATTTGTAATGACAATTTTTTAACTTGTCTTGTATTGTCCTTTTGTGTTGTCTTTTTTAATCAATAAAATGATTTTAAAATTATACTAAATTTTAATAAAAATGTAAATTTTAGTAATGTTTATGATGACATTTTTAACAAGTGTTGCATGTAGTCAGTAGTTCTTGCTATAATGTTTGTTTGTTTCTTTCAAGTAGCATCGTTTATACAATCGGTCATGTAGTCTCGTGCCATGAAAGTTATATTAACCTGAATGAAAATTGACTAATATTGTCTAAAACTTGGTGTGATATGATATATTAGAAAGGAAACAATGGAAAAAAATATAATGCTAAATCTAAGCAAAATAATGCAATGCAGAAGTAAAAATATGTGATTTTATGAACTCCTTCCTTAATTTGAAGATATTTCATATGTATAGCAAAATTGTGTCTTATATCTATTTCAAGATGAGATATTTTGATATTTAGTTTTAATCGATATCTCTGTGTAGGGTTGTTGTTTAGTATGTACACAAAGACAATGTATTTGGAGATTATATGCATAGTCTTTACTTATTTTTGTTGTCATCTTTATCTTATATTAAGATAGAAATATCGAGTGATAAATCCCTAATAAAATAGAGGATGGGTGCCCCGCCAAATCTTCTTTTGCTTCCTTGCTACTCAATCCAAAATTTGGGGAAGCAAGCTCTGAGAAGTCCTTGGCTAATGTACACTTTGGTGCTTCTAAAGTTGGAAGTGTGTAATCAATTATAAATCATATCTACTACCTCAGGGTTCTTAGAATAGTAATGAAATCATTATAAGTTGAAACATCTATGTATTATTGATGTTTTACCTTCCTCTATTTGAGCGAACAATTTCCTTTCTTCCATTAACAAGAATATTGTATAAACACCCGATACTCTGAGGTTTCCAACTTTAATTACATTACCTTTATATTACCTATGATTCCCATTGATATACTAACATATGATATAGATCTTCAACCCCGAGTAGTAGTATGAGGTTAAACGTCGAACCTTAGCGAGTAAGGGTAACCAATATGCTAACTACGATAGCTCACTTGGCTTTTTACCTTCCATTAGATGTGTGCAGACCAAGTTGAGTGAGCCTTAAGTGGCCTTAATAAGAAGTGGAATCCCATGCTACTACGAAGAGTTTGTGGCTTGTGGAGGCAGAGGAAATGACACTAGCAACCGAGTAGAAGTCTAGGTTTATCCTGTCGCTGACCCTACTTAACATTCACCACCAATGATGGAGGAGTTTTTTTACCTTGAACTTGTTGATAAATCCTGTTGAATGATAGTGTTAACAAATCCTATTGATTGATGGTCTCATGATGAAATGGAAACATAACAGAATGGAGATCATTAACGCCCCTCGTATCCATGGAAATTGGTGACTTTGGTCCTACCATGATAGAAACCTAGATGAGATACATGAGACCAAGGAAAGAGAAAGTGAAGAATTGGATATTTCATTAGGGGAATTTTAAGGTCTAAAATGGGCCTCCTAAGGAAATTACAAAATAATAGTGGAAATAATAAAATAAGATTAGATTACATCATCAAATTTTAGAGGAAAAAAGGAAAAAAAAATAATTTCAACTCGTATTTTCAACTTATCTCCCTATGGGTTTACTCAAATTTCAAGCTGAAACACTCTTTGGATGAAAATTTTGATTCCTCATCCAAGGAGTACCCATGTTTCATACTTTCAATGAACCCTACTACATGAAAAATGAGAAATACATGAAAAACATGATTGCAATCACGTTTTTTCATGTATTTCTCATTTTCCATGTAGTAGGGTCTATCGAAAGTATGCAACATGGGTACTCCTTGGATGAGGAATTAAATTTTGCATCCAATGAGTACTCCAACTCGAAATTTGAGTAAAACCTTAGGGAGATAAGTTGAAAATACGAGTTGAAAATGTAGTTTTATTATTTTTACTTTTTTACTCTAAAAAGGGTGAATCATCCCTCATGGTTCACATCATCAGCTTGAATCCTATTGGTTCTTATAAAATTTATTTTGGTTGTACATTTTTCTTAAGAGGCCCATTTTAGACCTCGAAACTTGCCTAATGCACGACCTCAAATCTGCCATTTTTAATTTGAAAAATAACCTCTTAAATTTCCTATGATTGAACCCGCAATGGAACTGGGTTCATCGGTGGAAAATTGAGATGGAGAGCACTTAAATTTAGGGGATTTATTTTATAGCGGGCCCCCATTGTCTCTACAATGGAGAATCCCACCCTTTAGATGTTAAGGAACCTATTGCATGCAGTACACTTACATGCCTATTAGGAATCCCTATTGCATGCAACACACTTGCTTGACAGTTAATAAAATTTTAAGGTAAATCTAGATGTCCTTGAACAACCAACCCTGGGTGCTTATTCTATGGGTGTTTTTCCTCCTATGCATCTGCTTATGGGTTTCAATTTAGGTGGGGTGGTTATCAAACTTAAGTCAACAAAATTTATATTTGGTGATGAATATGCAATGTGAGGATCTATATCTGCACCCCATGAGTATCAACCATGGCTCTTCTCGCATAAGATTTTGCGCAAGATGGGGTAATTACTGCAATGCTATATCATTAGATTGAATGTCATGATTCTGAATTAGGCACCTGGTAAGATATCCACCATGATCTCGGCATTAGACTAGATAATCTATATTTATGAATCTAACATTAACAATGAAACTGGTAATTTCGACGAACTTGGCATTATATTTGTAAATCCTACTACAGGAGTCCAACAATGGTATGGTGATTTATCATCTACCAATATTAAGAAATCGATGAATTATACTTTCATAATGATGCATTGTACTTGGTAATTTATTGTGCATTCTCATGCATGAACTTGAAAATATTTTGGTAATTGTTTTGTCATTAACATAACATTATGTTATGCATTTCTTCATTTTGTGCAGAGTTGGTTTGAAGAGAGCAATCTGACTCCTAATGAACTGTAGGGGTTGCATTCAATCTAGTGAGTAATGTAATTCAAAACATAAACAAATCAAAATAATATGTATGTTATAATCATAAATAATTTAAACATATCAATAAATTGAATACTATAGGCTACCATTCTTTTAGTATCTTTTAGGAAGTTTAAAATTTTTAGAGGTCAAACCTAAACTAAAAAAGAATCAATTGTTTATTGTTTTTTCAATGTTTTATGCACAAATTGATAAAGGCAATGGCTTTGTCCATAGTAAATGAACTTGTCAGCCACTGATCAAATAATTTAGTCCATACATATGATAGATACTACACCATGAATTGACGAAATCATAAGCAGCCAATTCTTGAAAGTAACTGTGCAATATGCGTCAAACAATTATCAAAAATGTAAACTTTGAAACGGGAACTATAAACTCAAAACAAGAAGCTAAAAAACCCCAAAAAAACATGAAAAATAGTGCTAAAAACGAAAAATGTGTATACTGGAAAGATGTTTTTTTTTAGGGTTAATTTTGGGTTAATTTTCAACATATTAAAAAATGGCAGTAAAACTGATTTTTTGTGTGCAAAAAATAGTTGTTTTTGAGGAAAAACACACTAATGTTTTTGGCAGAATAACATTTTTCTTTCCTAGGTATAATTTCAACATTTTTTAGCAATGATGATAAAGATAAAATAATGTGATCTGAAACACATTAAAATTCTATCAGTTTTCATCCATTTTAAACATATAATAACATGACATTAAAGATCGCTAAAATTCCAATTGTTTTCAACCATAACATTAAAGGTACAAAAAAAAATTGAAAATTTTCAACCATAAAATTAAAAAACCATGACATTATGAATAAATTACATGACTAAATTAATCAACATGTCATTACTTGTAGATTGAATGAAACATAAATTATATCTCTAAGTTGTTGTTGCAAACAATAAAAATCATCATAAATAAAACATATAATCCAACAAACATAAAAATGACTCATAACTTCATTTAACACCATATGGAAATCAATTTTTTTTATTTCAAGATACGATGCAAACATCAGTTATACAAACTTTCTTAGACAATTATTCAAAATCACTTATATTTTCTTGCACACCATCAGAATTCACATCTTCAGATGAATGAGTAGATGTAGATGAAGATGTTCCATATTCTTCTCTTTCATAAACTAGTGCCCCATCTGAGTCCACATGCATGCCCACCATTTTAGGTTTCAAAATTCTTCTGGATCTACAACTGGTTTCAGCAAACTCCCATCTCAACTTTTGGTAACATCCTCTTTAGAATCTCTAACATCTTGAAGCGAAGAGTTCCTCTCTTTGTTAAATTGAAGTCATAAACAAGTATGTCCACATCCTCCAATTTTAAGAGGTCTATGCGGCGACGATTTATATTTGTACCCTTTTTTTTTCTCTTTCTGCTAATTTTTTTATGAACTACCATATTTGGCTTACACACACCATTGAATGGGTGTATATTTGTGGCATACCAATGTACTTCAACACCTACAACATCTTCATTTTCACTAATGACCTTTATAACCTTAGCAACCCAGAATGGATAGCCATTGGGATATCCAAATACTAGCACTGCAATCATGCAACCCTCCTTAATATCCGATATTGAACCCCTGTAAAGGTCTTCACGTTGTGCACGAGATCTTTTAGAACCAATATACATTTCTCTTTCCTCTACCTGTGAAGAATTAATAATACCTTGAGATTATTGTTGTTCAACAATGTTTTTTTTCTCATGTTCATTTTACACATTTCGTGGCCAAATAAATGGATTTTTCAAAGGTATATCTTCATTTGTTGTTATTGAAATGATATCACTTTGATTATTGAAAAAAGACTACCACCAAACCGAATCAACAATATCAAAGTACTCATATGTATATCTAATACATTTTTTAATTTCTTATAGGCAATCAAAATAATTTATATCTCTATTCTACTTGTGTGCATTATGAACTTCAACAACTGATTGTAATAATAATATATTTGCTGAAAATATTGGATGATCTGGAATGAACTTCAAAAATGCCAAACCTGATGACGACGCCCATTCTATAGTAGTTGAATACTTCTTGCCCCATATTAGTGTTTTCCTATCAATTTTTTTGATACGAAATTAATGTTGGAAGCTATTGTCATTAAGTTGTTCAATGCATTTCTCCTCACCATGCGATCCTAGAATAAACCTTTGCATGTCAATAGTTTCTTCCAACACATCAAAAATAGGTCTGGCATGTATGATTTCTTAATACATTCAATTAATGATGGTAAGCTCACAACTTCCTTTCTCGTCAATGTGACTTAAAAACGACTGAACATCTGATCAATATGGTCATAAGTGTGCCCAATAAGAAGGAAACCAACCTTTATCTTCTGTAAAATTCTCAATTCAAAAAGCATGTTTAGATATCCAAAAACAATCTGATTTTTGTTTTCACGACAAGTGTTGTCCAATTGTAGATGCAAAACTTCATGAAGATTACCAGACCAATGAGAAAGCACATCATGAAATATGGTTATTATCAAATTTTCATCATTATAAATATTTGGAGATGTGAAGTATACCCTTGGAAACATTTTCCCATTGAAGACCATACAACCGACCAAGGGATACTAAATAAAATTTTCCTCCTGTAAATTTTTGGGTGTGCGAACAAAATGTGGTAGAAGTGTTTTCTTCTGGTCCATACCATAAATTATCAAACCCAAATATTTATTTGGATTATCATAACACTTCTTTTGATTCTTGTACAACTTTTTCCTAATACTTGTTTGTTGTTCATGATGCTCTTGCAGTTCTTTGATAATGGAATCTACGCAACATAAAAGAAAGTCATTAAGAAATGTTTTCATAGTTGATGACTATACAATTTTAAAATTTAAAGTTATGAATGCTTACCTCATTCTGACCGTTCACATTTATCCCTTTTCTATTTAAGAGAAGCAAATGTATTGCAAATCCCCATCCTTGTCTTCTTAGGAATACAGACATTGTTGAATTATTTCTTCCATATCTTCACAAAATATTGATATGTAATAAATCGACCATGTCCTTCAGCACCTTCTGCATATTCTTTGTATAAGTTGTAGATATCTCATCTTGAGAAATTATCTGGAATATGTATTGTCTCTCTATTTGGCATACACTCTCCATGCTTTAAAAATGAACCTTTCATCCATGACATTGCAATATTTGATAATGGCCCAAACTATCGTTTATGACGTACTTTTGAATAAAATGTGGGATCCTTTTCCAAATTTTCTTGGATTCTTGACAAAGGAAAATTACCCATTAAATGAAACATTTTGAAAACCTTTCTATAGATAAATAAAGACCCAATATGATAGTCATAACCTGACAATGTAGATTGCATGCACCCCAATAAATATGAATTTTGCATGTTTTTATTCATTGACAAATATCTCTTCCTTTTCTCTAATGAAAACTTGAAATCCATATGTTTCAAGCAATCTTTTTTACAACATTCACTTGAAATAAGAGCATTGATAGAAATTCTTCTCGTTAGATATTATGCTCTACCCCTTGTATAACTAGAACATCTTGGATTGATATGAAAGGTCTGCTCCTACTCCTCGATACAATATTTCCTAGAAACATCTCCATCATTGGATCATCATTTGTATAAGAATTTCCATCATCATTATGAGGAATGTTATCCACACTATGATCATCTGTGCTTTGGAAATATTGACTTGGAGGATATTCTTCATCTTTCCCTTCTTCAGTGCTACCCTCATAGTCCTTACACTAGTACAAAATGGTGAAATTAGTGACTAAGTGACTAAAAAAGTTAGTTACCACAATTTTTTCAAGTGAAATACAACCAAAAAAGAGAAATATTAAGAGACCCAACTAAAAATTACTAACATAAATGACTAATTTAGTCTCGAGTCAAAATATATGACTAGCTAATAAGTAATACTATTGAAAAATGACTAACGTGAATGACTAAATTAGTCTAGGAACAAAAATATGACTACCTAACAGGAACTACAATAATATGAATTAGTTGTTTATGTTAGTCATTTTAATTGTGTCACTTCAACAATCTAAACTTACAAGTGATAGGGATTCAAAGGCTTTTATAGAGTGGATGAAAGGTTATACATCCTTATACACTTCTTTATTGGATCAGAGGATGATTAGAATTATGGAGCTTATTAGAATCTTTATTAGGATTATATAATTTTATCACATTCTTAAGGAATTAAATTCAAAGGTTAACAAATTATCGAAAATGGGAGTGGGCCAACATCTCCTTTTGCAACACGACATGATCACCTAGCTGGACCACACCCGCCCTTAACATGACCATATTTTTAACCACGAAGTTTCAAATCAGTGACTTTAACACCACGAAATTCCTTAACAATATATCATGTCATCATCTATTATATGCCCCATGGACATAAATTACCACTAATTATTTTAGATAATTTACTTCTATTTACATTACTTATAAATTTTAATTAAAAATAATTGGTTAAATACCATAATCTCCCCTCCCTAATTTAATCCATTGTATATGAAAAACCTTAATTACACCAAAGGTGTCCCTTTTTTAAATTGGTTAGGCTAAGCATTGTCTAATACCCTTTTCATATCCATTTGACATTTGTCCTGATGTATCCATGACATATGTCTAATTCTCACGATTGCCATTGTTATCAACTAAATTTTGTTGTTGAGGACTATTAGGAGACTTGCTCATGCCTATCAGACAAATTCTTGGTATATCGAGTTTATTGGTCGTTGGATATACTCTTGTTGTTATAGTAGTAGTTACTAGTTTGACCAAGGTCCAAATTATTACTCCAACAAATTATGGATTTAGCACGATAAGAATAATGGAATAGGAGAAAAAAATTATGTAAAACTATGAAAAACAACAATCATCCACAAACATTATACAACTCTTTAAAAAATTTCTAACAAACTCAAAAATATAACAAAAAAATATAACAAAAAAATATCATAATTTTTTATTATTAAAAAATAATTCTTTATGTTAAAAGATTTTACACAATTTATTTTAAAAATATGCATTTCTTTTAAGTACTTAAATCTCTAAATCACCTATTGGATTACCTAGTTAAAAAAAAATACCATTAATATTTAAAAGTAAAATTTATACGTATTTTACAATATTTATTTCTACAAAAATACAATAACTCTAATCCAATTTCATCTATAGTATGGTATCATATCCAATCTCATTTAAAATATATTATCATAACATAATAAATTAAAAGTTAAATATTTTTTAAATTCTTAAAAGCTTATAATTATATTATATGCCCTCTCGGCTATAACATAATATATTAAAAGTTAAATATTTTTTAAATTCTTAAAACCTTATAATTATGTTATATGCCCTCTCACCTCCAAAGCTTCCATAGGTCCTATTCCCACCATTGAAATTACCTAAGATCTTTTTATGGATTCTACACAGTGTCCAGTATGGAAGGATGAATTTGAAGTGGGCACCGAAGTCTTTTTACAGATTCTACAAAGTGTGCAGTATGGAAGGATGAATTTGAAGTGGGCACCGAAGTAAGGCAGATGCCCTGTAAAAACATGTACCATTCTGTTTGCATCCTTCCATGGCTTGAACAACATAATC
>APFE030167713.1:1427-51859 GCA_000404065.3 Pinus taeda
TGTTACAATACATATTTATACATGCCGAAGCATCCAATACCATGGACCGAAAACCATCGCGTCCAAAACCATGGACCGAAAACCATCACGTCCAAAACACATGTGCGAAAATCATGCACAAAACCATAGGTGGGTCCACCCAACCTAACATAGGGTCCAAAACCAAAATTTTCCCGGGCGCTGCCCCGTACCCCATAAAGTGGGGTTACGGGTACCCCTCAAACCCCCTGTTAACTATGTGGAAATAATATAACACAACCAAACAACAAGATAGAGAGCCATTTAATTATAGAAATTTTTAAAATAGTTGTAGACTATTTTTTCACTTATAGCAATCTCATTTTGAGAGAAGGACCTTATTGGTTAGGATGTCGGTTCTGTAGCCCCATCATTTGGTATCCTCCTTAAGGTTATCGGGCTATATACAAATTTCCTGATGGAAAGGAAGGGCCCACCTTTGAGCTCTTGTCCCAGAATCATGGTTGTAGACCACTTTATGATGTTCCTTCTCCAGCCTACTCTTTAACTGCTCTACATACAAATTATTTTCTTTTCATGAGGCCATGAAATAGGGTAAGTAGGGGAGTATGTTGAGTTACAAAATGGGTATGTATTTACTATTAATCACATCATATTTTTCCTTGATTCTTGTCTTTTCCATAACTTAATGCATTAATATAGTGAGGAATTATGGTAAGAAATGAAGGAATTATTTGCAGTTATGATTTACCTAACTTTCACCCTTCTTATGTAGGAAAGTGATAAAAGGAACGATTTTTCCCTGACGTTGCAACAACATAATCTAACAAGCAAAGGAAGGAACCAGTTAGTTGGGGACAAGGCTGAGAGTGAATCAGAGGGATCAGCACAGAATAGGAAGGATGTCTAAAGTTAGTAATCAATTGTGAATCCCTTAAGATTAGGAGATCCTGAGGGATCACATATACCTTTTACCCTTTCTGATTATAAAAGAGGACGATTGTAAGAAGAAAACAAAGGGGAGAAATATTTGTTATTTTTCAAATTGTAATTTGAATTACAGACTCTCGCTGTTGAGAGAACACGACTATATATAACTAAAGTTGTGTTTCCCTCACGTTATCTGAAGTAGCTTAGAAGTGTTCACTGGCAGCTAAGGGCCCGGCCTCTCGTGGATTTAACTTCTTTCTTTGTGTCATACATTTCTGATTCTTGCAAGTGTGATTGGTTTGATAGTTCCCTGCTTTCTGTGATATTATCTCTTTCGCTATTTCTTGCTTTCCTGTGTTGATGGTATATCTCTTCTTTATATGATTTACAACACTGCCATGTGATTCAGTTTACCTTCATTACAAATTAATTTACTTAGATAAGTATTTGAATTGATTTAATCAACTTTAAAGAGTTTAATTATCGTTATTAGATTCTCAGATTGATATCATTGCTATTTGGATTGTTTACTGGAGATTGAGTTTAATTTAGATTAAGATCAGTTAAGAAGAGATGAGTTATTGCTACTATACTCTCAGTTGATGATGTTGTTACTTGTATTGCTGTAATATTTGATTCCATTAGAGGATTGAGTTTTCTTTAATAATTGCAATTGGATTTTATTAGATGCATATGTGTACTCTTGTATTGAAATATCTATACTACGATTTAGGAAACATTACTCTCTAAATTAATAATAACCACATACTTTGTACACTCTTGAAATAAGAGGACTTGCCTGGGTTGATGATTAATGTGGGATAATTAGGAGTTTTAAAAGGCATCTTTTATCAGTCAACAATAATATCAACCTCTAGTTGATCCTAAAGTTGAATCTCTGCCTTCACTTGTTTAATCGTCTTCCTCTTGTCTTCTTCCTCTTCTTTCTCTTCAACTGGTGAAAGCATGTAAGTCAGTCACCGAGTGGATAAGAAGAAAAAAAATAAGCAAGGGGTCAACGAAGAAGCCATTGTTACCATTGTAGTTGATGTTGATAAGCCTTCCAATCACCCCTGTAAAGTGAAATTACCTTGCAAGTTTTACAAGGGTGACCACCTTCTTCTAGAATGTCCTGGTATTCCCAAGGTATTAGAAGTGTGGTCATAGGTTCATATCGACCTTTTTCATCAACCTCTGGAGATCATGTTGGTGATAAACCTTCAGCTAGTGATATTAAAGCCCATGGGAAAAAGGGAAAAGTAAAATTTCCCTATATGTTATGTTAGGAGAATCATCCTATTCACCTTTTTCATTATATGGATGATGCCTCAAAAGTGTTGGATAATCTTACCGCTTCTCAACCTCATCTTCCAGTTGATTATTGAAATCTTTCCCCTGATCCTTTGCAAGTTGATCAATATTCATCTCCAGTCAATCCCACTATCTCTGAAAGTGAATCCCATGAGTTTATTTCTGACCAACCACTGGTTGAAAAAATGGTTGAATCAACTCCACTTTCATTTGTTTGTATCTATCCTATAGAGACTTAATTTCATACCGCTCAAGTTCTTCTGCTTTATTTAGATTCCAAAGAATTAGGGGAAATCCTACTATTCCCATTGTACAAAGGGGAAATCCTCCTATTACCACGGTATAGGGGAGGGATCCTCCTTTTCCCAGAACCCAAGAGGGCAGTCCTCCCATTCAGATGGAATCCTCTCCAAGTAGTTTAGTCACTTTATTTGAATAGAATCGACTAGTAGGGTATTGTCTTCCTTCTTATGTGCCCTTTCAGATCATGGTATAGGCTTATAATGTACTCATACCTGACACAATCATATATGAAGGCCCATCTATTAGTATTGAGCCTTAAAATACTTGGCAAGATTTAAGTTCTCTATAGCTTGTGCCCATTACCCAAAATATGTTAGGTTTTAATAGAGGAACCAGTCAACCGTTAGGGATCCTTCCTAATTTTCCTATTACTTTGGGAGGAAAAATAGTCTATCTCAAAGTGATGGTTTTCCAAGGCTCTTTGGATTTGAATTTACTCCTCGGTTATGAATATGTTTATGTCATGGGAGCTATTGTCTCTTCCCTCATTCATGTCCTATGTTTCCCGCATGAAGGAAGAATTGTGGCCATTGATCAAATTTCATTCATTGGTCTTAATTTGACTCTCGATCAACCATCTTCCCTAAATTGTCCTTGTATGCAAGTGGTATCCCCCCCGCCACAGGTTAATTATGTCGCCACCTATTCCTTGCCTACGTCTGCTGATGATCTAGTCAATGATATAATGTGTCATGTACTAGGGACATTGGAACTTGATCTTTCCATTAGATCCTTTGACATGTATCCCTTCCAGAGCATTTTTCTCCCATCTGATGAGAACCTCTTGGAGGTTATGACCTCTTATAGGTTGTAATCAAGGTCTCCATGAGGATATATCTTTTACTATGTCAACCTCATTAAAAAATGAAATAGGTCCATATGCGGATAGTTCTTTTACTATGTCAACCTCGTTAAAAATGAAATAGGTCCCCATAAGGATAGTTCTTTTACTATGTAAACCTCATTAAAAAATGAAATAGGTCCCTATGAGGACAGTTCTTTTACTATGCCAACCTCATTAAATAATGAAATAGGTCCCCATGAGGATATTTATTTTACTATGTCAACCTCATTAAAAAATGAAATAGGTCCTCATCGAGATAGTTTTTTTACTACATCAACATCATTAAAAAATGAAATAAGGTGTCTGAGTAGAGTTCCTTTACTTGTGTCAAGCTCATTAAACAATGAAACAAGGTGTCATGATCATGGTTCTTTTCGTATGTTAGACTAATTAAAAAATGAAACAAACCCCCTTCCAATTCGACTCTTTGATTAGATCTCATAAAATCCTAGTCTAGTCTTTCACTTGATCTTGTAAGTGAACCTTCATTCCATCCACCTGTTAGTAACCAATAGTCTACTTAGGTGAATGAAATGAAGCTTGGGGGGCATGTGCCTCGAATTGAGTCATTAAGCTCGGGGCATGCAAAGTCATCTTAAGCATAGTTTATCCTTGTTTCAATATTGTGAAAAAATGAAACCAAACCCAAGCATAGCTTGTTCTTGTTTCAAGCTTGTGTAAAAATGAAACCAAATCCAAGCATATTTTGTTTCCATTTCAATCTTGTGTAAAAATGAAACCAAATCCAAGCATATTTTTTTCTCATGTTTCAAGCCTATGAAAAAATGAAACCATCTTCAAGTATACTCAAGCATAGATTCCCATGTTTCAAGCTTGCCTAAAATGAAACCGTTTCCACTTTACCTCTTGTGATTTCCATTTCTATTAGCTTATTTTTCTAGATGAGCCTTATTTTTCTCATTCCATTGTGACCATCACTTTTGCCGATCATATGTTTTCACTTAGTTGTTTTACCCTTGCCTGAGGAACCGTTGTAATGAGTGGTATTATTAGCCAATCATTGAATTTCACATGTTTTGAATAGTTCCATCATGACTGGAACCAGTTGTTATCCTTTCATACCAGTCATTCCTCGAGAAAGAGTCCTCTTTCAGCTCTTTCCAAGCTCCAAAAATATGAATATTTCCAAGAACTTGCCTTTTTGAACTCATAAAATTAAATGAAAAGATGTCTACTCAATATAAGTTTAGCACTTTTCTGAACTGAGATAGACTAATGTATGAAAAAGGAATACCTTGGTCACACGTGGCTAAAAGGTTCTCTTGGATATTGTTTTCTACCTTTTCAGATTCGAGAGACTATTTATGAAAAGGGACCTCTAGAGTTTTCTTTTTCGCCTCCTTTTCAAACTCTCTAAACATGAAAAAGATGTCAAAATACCCCTCCATCGAACTCATAAAACTTAAATGATGCAAAACTTGTCACTATGAGGAAACAAAGTTACTCCTTCCTAGGGCTCATTAAACTTACTAGAACGGATTCATCCAAATGATGAACTTATACGACAAGCATATCGTATCCTATTCAAGATTGTGATTAAACATAAAGAGGTACTTGCTAGCAATAGTGGGGAAAAATGAAAGTAAACATGTCCTGTATTTTGTGTAAAGGAAGCATGTTGCTCTTGAACATGAAACTCATCTACCTCTCATGTCGGGTTTGGGATATCCTCTCTTCACCACTTACCTTCATGGGTTTGGGAAATCCATTTTCCTCTGATTTGATCACCCATGTTGTCATCATGACCTCTGATTCCATTTTGAGTCAAGTGTTGTCAAACTCCAGAGTCGTGTTGTTGATATCTTCAAGAGAAGTCCTATCTACAAGAGTCAAATCTCTTATACATATGTGACCCTCTCTGCAAAAATATCGAATCAATCTTATCATTTTGATACATCCTTTGTTTCGTGTCGATGATGTGGGATTCATTATGGCCCTCCTTCGATGGATCACTTCTTGTCAACTTCAGCTCATTATCCAACAAGTTGATTTAGAAACACACTTTTAGTACCTTGGATCTTGCATGCCTCAATGGAAAGTTCTTCATGTTCGATTACAGGCTTACATTGTTGGCCTTCAATCGAATGATTTGTAAAGTGTTCAACTTCAGCTCACATATTCACACTTGTAGATTGTACTGGTATACCTTGAGGGCCATCGTCATTATTGGTGGTCTTTCTTGCACCTGTTAATGATTTACATTATTAACTGGTAATCAGGTGGTTTTTACCATGTTCGAATTCAACACATTTATTCACATGGTTAAATTCATACTTAAATCGGGATAGAGATGAAGGCCCTAGATCTCATATCTTAAAATCTAGGTTGCGAGGAGTTATTTAGTATTCATGATTGTATACATGATCCTTTTCATACAGATGGTTCTGTCCATGTCGTGGATCCATAGACATGATCATTTTTAAATGGATGGCTATGTCCATACAATGGATTCATGTATTATATTTTGATGCCTATTCAGATGTATTATTAGGCATATGTATATATTAGATATGACATACATTATATCATGTTTGATTTGCAGGTCTCCTGATGCTGGTCTTACAAGCTACTTGCCTTAACTGATAAAGCAATTCAACCATCACTTCATGTTCTACTTTCACGTTTTAGGGGGCATATGTTACACAATATTTTTTCACATTCCAAATTCTATACTTGAAATGTCATCCTTTGTGCATTGTCCTCACAGATGTCGTAAAGCGACAAAAGTTGTGTAAACGCATTCACCATTAATTATATGCTCAATACATGCCTGAAGAGATGGAGAACTAATGTCTTGAAGAAATTTTGGAAAAACTTGTGAAAAACCATAATTTGTAAGATCAATGCTATTTTTACTACAAAAATCCATGTTGGTAACCTTTTGTCTAACTAGTGACTAGCATTGGCAGAGTGATTTTTGATAGGAAAATCTGTGTTGGTCTTCTTCGCGCAGTTTCTCCAAAAATGAAGCAGAATCTTCTCTTACTAGAAGCCTTGAGAACGATGAGTTGGTAGTTTTTCGATGAATATATGATCGAGTACTCCCATTTAGAGCCCTTGATCCTACCTTTAGGAATATTATCTTTGGGATAAGGACCTTCTACCCCCTTTTCATCCATTATCAAAATAGGATCCACACAATAAAACTCCAACACATGTAAGCCTTGTTCCATCCCATTTTCATACTAGACTAGCTATGCCTCTATGATTAACACGTGAAAACAAACAAACTACTCAAGCTATCTATGAATCAACAATGAATCTATGCTCTCACATTAACTGTACAACATACTCATCAAACCATTTTCACATATACTCTAGACAAGACAACACACTCTCTCCTTAGTTTACATGGATTTATCATAACAGGAAATACCTGACATAAAGGAATGTGGAAATACACTAACTCAAAGCAATTTACCCCTACAAAATAATCACTACCTACAACACTATTCAAACCTACAACACCTAAACTCTTCACATGATAGTCCATGTAATCACAATTTTGTTAACTCACAAATCCTCTGCAATATGACCTATCAAAAATATGTTATATGCATAATTATTGGGATTTTTCACTCATTAGAGGAAATTTCAGCCTAAAAGTGGCCTCCTAAGGAAAAATAATAAAATAATAGTTGAAATAATAAAACCGTAGTTATGAATTTTGGAGGGAAAAGATGAAAACTACTTTTTTAATTGTATTTTTGGCTTATCGCCTTATACGTTTACTCAAATTCGAAGTGTAAACAACCATTGGATGTGGAATTAAATTCCACATCCAATGAACATCCATTATGCATACTTTTGTGAAGACCCACACTAATAAAAATTCAAGATACATTAAAAAACGTGTTCAACACATGTTTTTAAATGTATCTTCATTTTTTTATCAATGTGGGTCTTCTCAAAAGTATGCATAATGGGTACTCGTTGGATGTTAAATTTGATTTTTCATCGAATGAGTGTCTACACTTGGAATTTTAGTAAACCTAGAAGGAGATAATCCAAAAATATAATTAAAGTCGGACTCCATAACACCAGTAGACATACAAAAATACAGGATTTTACATTGAAGTCAGACTCCATAACACCAGGATACATATAAGATATTTCAAAAATAATTTTTCAGGAAGGTAAAAAAGAAGTACAAAATATGCAAAGAGAAGTTTACAAAATCACCATTGACAAAAAAAAAATTTACTTGCCTCAAGGACCACAATGAAAAATTGTTGACACAAATTAAGAAACTTAAAAATGACAAAATATCATTGAAAAACAAACTAGTAGTACTCAACACGAAAGATGTATCAAAGTCTTTAGACGTAACAGCCCAAGTTGAAAAAGAAAGAACAAATATTGATCCAATTAATATCAAAACTCAAGAAGATGAAAAACTAGTTGAAGGGAAAACATATCATATGTTATAGTTCACACGATGAAAAACCCAAATGAAGATTTTGTAGCCAACTCAACAACAATAGTACTTGTAGCAAATCAGGAATTTGTCACATGCATGATAAAGGAAAATCAAACCGCGAGAACTCCTTATCGTCATCTGAGTCACAAATCTAGACAACTTAATCAATCTACATATATATATCACTCAGAGCAGAAACACAAAACTTATTTTTCGAAGAATGATAAAGTTTGCACATTTTCAGTCTGGTGATAACAATTCATTGAAAATTTCCAGTAATTGAAATATTCCATAGAATATTAATTTAGGATGGTCAGATCCCTTCTCATTTCGACAATTTAGTTTATCACTTAGAGGATCATATCATCTTGTATCGACGAAGGTTACATTTCCAAGATGAGAAGACATTCGAAACAGAAAAAGAGGTCAAGCCTTTTGATCAGTAAGCTTTGAGGACAAAGCTTCTTGAGGAGGAAGGTAATGTTATGAATAAAATATAGATATAGATAATATAAATATAAATAATAGTAACACATCATAAATAATGATTAATTAGCAATTAGCCAAAGAAGAGATATGTCCCCAAGGACACGGTTGTTCATAAAGGGACACCTGCCTAGGGTATATAAGAAAACCCTCACTCTCATTTGTAACATATTTCATTCATACATTTTAATATATTCTTGTATCTTAAATGGATATCTTCATATTCAAAGTCTTCTAGAGTATTTAATTTTTGGGTAGATAAACCTTGTTTGTTACATTAGGCATTGGTTCATTGTAACTTTAGAGGTATACTTTGAAGAGATTAAACTTCTTGAATGCTCCTAAAATTTTCTTTAAAAATGTCATCTTGATACTTCAGCTATAAATTTATTTCCGTGATGTTTTATATTATGAAATATGAATGGGAGAGAAAGAAGAGAACGTGAGGTACCTTTGGTAGCAATTTCAAATAATTTTTTGCTATAGTTTTACAGGTATGATCTAACAAATTTAATCTTCTAGAATCTTCTTGAAACATGCTTCAAATAGGTTATCTTGGAATTTTATTATAGATTTATTTTTTATATGTTTCAAATAGTGAAATATGAAGGATACAAAAAGAGATCTCAAGGTACATATAGCAGAAACTTGAGACCTTCTTGGGTTATGATTTTGGGGATATGATCTAACGAAGTTAGTGTTCTTGAATTCTCCTGAAACATGCTTCATAGTATGTTAGCATTGAATTTCAGTTTGAAGTTTCATTCCAAGATGTTTAAGACTATGGGATATAAAAGAGAAAAAAGTGTTGAAAATGTAGCAAGAAATTATTAATTTGATTTTGCCTTAGTCAAATTGAGAAAATTTTACATTCCACATCAACATACAACTTGGATGAGTTAACTCAGGTGACATGGATGTTATCATTCAATTAGCTTAGTTAATTCGAGTTAGGGAGATAAATTTCCGTTGTGTGCAGTGATTACTAAATTTTAGGAGCCTAGTGATGAGCCTCGGTATTGCAACAAGAATGTTGCAAATCCAAAGGCTGCAAACTTTAATTATCAACTCGGGGTTCATACAAACTTAAGAGGTATCATAATTATGTGAAGAATAAAATGTTTCCTTCCTTTGTTGTCATGATGTAATGGAGTGAATGTAATAAAATTAGATCCTAAACTAATTCGAGAAAATGAAATGCTCAAAATGGAAACTTTAACCTATTGTAAGAAAGAAAATACAAAGAAAGAAACCTATTCTAATTGCATAAAGTAAATATCATCAACTAAATGTCAACCATTACATTTCAAATATTTTAGGTCCATTAACAGAGTTCATTGGATGGGGAAATCAAGAAAATCATCATTGTATTATCCAATTCATAAATTTGTCCATTAACCCAAATCATTGAAATGTTTTTCATGGGTAAAGAGGCAAGTCCTAAGTGGTCTTTAATATTCCCTAATAATTTATTTATAGATTAGGTCTTTTGATTCAACCCTAAGGGGTCATAACCAAGCTTATTGAGTGAATATGGGAAAGTATATACACGCTGGAAGGGTGCTACAACAAATTTTCTATAGGGAGTTATAATTCACCGAATGGCCAACCAAATAAAATCCAAATTGGATGGGACAATTTTTTTTATTGACTAGGACATCATAGGTCTCTATTTCAAGTGGAATCACTCAAAAATACCTATGTTAACCCATGCTAAAAATGACTGAAAATTACTAGTATAAAATATACAAATTTGAAAACCGGTGAGCTAGTAAATCTATGAAACGCCTAACATAATCAAGTGCAAATAAAATGGGGTAATTTTTGTTATTAAATAGATTTTTTTGTGATCTAATGCAAGTGTAATCAACTCAATTGAAGCTCGTTTGCATGCTCTAAAAAATAACATAAATTTATTGTTATTTGCCACAAAGGACTTCCAGAAATCTAGATTTGGGAATAAGCAAACTAATCCAGGCAACTCAATGATTACTATGACCTTCCAAAGTTGTTCCAATGATGAAATTATGCTTGTGATCCCACAAAATGACTTACTTAAACCATTTAACCTAATCCTACAACAAGAAATTATTAATACTAAATGCAGAAATTGAAAGAAGACAAGAAAAAGATATGCATGTGAATAAGAAATAAAATGAAGAAAAGTAAATGATACAAAATGGCTGTGAGGCTCATGGGATGGCCAAGCCCAAAGAAACTCAGAGTACTATGGACGAGACCAAGATTTATAAGATGAACATGACACCAATATTCATTATTTCCATCAATACAATTACATCCGTGCAAGAAATGACAGTGGATCTTCAAAAATACGAGTTCTCTCTACAAGAAGACTAATGAAAATCAACCATAGAGGAAAATTTGACTTGTTACTTATGAAAAATGATCAGGACTCATTCCCCATGGAAGGACACAGGTGAATTTTCTGAATGACTTCTCTTGAACATATCGGCGACACTGACGATGGATTGGTAGTGTTAACCCCAAAGATGGGTGGTGTGATGGACCAATGGTGATATGACCAGTGAATAAAACAACCCAACCCAGCTCGGATGCCGAAGGAAAGTGTCATGTTCAAGAGTGACTTGCTACCAATAAAGTTTTTTCAAGTTTTCTTCCGAATTTTCCCCAGTCATTGCTGACTAGTACCTCTTTATTTTTGTCAAGCTTGGGAGGATAACATATGCTTGTTCTATAATCTACCCTTCGGGCGAACCTATCACTATATTTTAACGATCCTAGTGACAGTGAAACTCATTCTCATCCATTTGGACGAGTTTGTCGCTATTCGGTTTTAACGAGTTTAACGAAAAAGATAACCCGGTCCTTTTCAATTTTAGAGAGTATGAAAGGGACAGAAAGGAGACTCCAAAGACTATTTTTCATCATATAATCCCTTAAGTACGAAAAAGCATAAAATAATACGAAAGGGATGAATTTTCGATAGTTTTAATGAGTCGAACAAGACAAGCGCTCGATCTTTTTGTGTAATAATCCCTGAGGTCCAAAAAGATTAAAATCTAGAGGAGGGATAGCACTTTCGATGACTTTAATGAGCCGGAGAGGCTAATCACTTGACAATCTTTTCATATTTTACGAGTCAGTTGAAAAGAGCTTAAAGGAGACTCGTTTTTCAAGGAACGAGCGATGATTTCGGGTAGCAGCTGATTCCAGGTAAGGTTTGGAATTTTCCAATCACGGCAGTGTCACAAGGATGGCTAATAGAATCACTCTTCGCAGATGTTCGTCAAAAGGGTAAACAATCAAATGGAGGTGAATGATCAGCTAAAAGCAGAGTGGAGGTGATGATGAGAACATGACCAAGGCTCAAAAGCTGGCGATAAGGAATTCACAATGGTTATTTACCGGTTCATTTTTTTAATGAGCTTAAACTGTGGGGGGGAACTTTTGCTCATTTCTTATGTTTATTTTTTAACGAGCTTGAATTCCGCGTTAAATCTTCTCGTGGCGGGTTTATTTTTAAACGAGCTTGAACCCTGCGGTAACACTGCTCGCCAATCGTATAATAAGGATGTCTCATTCAAGATGCCATTTTTTATGGGGCTTGCACCTTTTGTAAGCTTTGCCCCGGAGCCTCTTGCATGCAAGCTAGGAATGACCAACTACGCCCCTCTACCTAACTACCAATATCACTACCAAGGCTAGGTAGGAAACTTTTACCTTTACTTTGCCGGTGTCGGTGGTCCCTGCAAAGATGAATGGTCGATTCGACCACTCACCCGACCTAGGTGGTTGAAGTCAGCGGAATCATAGAGCTAAAGTTAGCTGGTCATTTCTCGCTTGCTTACAAAAGGTTTGCATGCCCCCAGGTATAGCGAAGAATTCCCAGGTTACCATGAAAGTTTCATCTGCGTTGCAGACAAAATACTTCCTTGGCGATGTCTACCGAAATAGACAAAGGTGAGTTGCGTAGACACCTCCACTCACATAACTTTAACAAAGGTATCTTATTCTAGCCTAATCCCATTTTCTTGTAAGGACGGGTTCGTCAGACTAGTCATATATCCTCCGTGAAACCTACTCTATACCTAAGCTTTTCCTGCCGAAACAGACCAGGGTGCATGCCCCCTCGGTTTCCGTCACATCCTCCTGAATCACTCGCGCTCATCAAGTGGATGGACTGGAGATCGATGAGACATTTCTTGCGTGAAAAGACCATTTAGGGATGGCATTTGACTATTTTGCTATGTGTGAGCCGGGGAATGACATTTGGTCTACGAGCTTGACCATTCTGCCTTCGTGCGGAAAACACATTACTCTAAAGAGTGAGGAGACGACGGCTCCCATGCAATAATTATAGTCGCGTCCAAGGAGTAGATTATAATCCAAGGGTCCTTGAACTACCATCACGTTCATGTGTACGGTTTTCCTTCCCAAAGTAATGGGCACATTTGGAAGGATCCCTAATGGTCAACTGGTCCCTTTGTCAAAGCCAGTCAGATTTCTCATTTCAGGCAAAAGCGATGGCAAACCAAGTTATTTCCAAGAAGTTAAGGAAAGGATACTCATAGAAGCCCCTTCATTGATGATGGTACCAACGGTGACCATTCTATAAGCTTGTACAATGATTCAAAATGGTACACTAGCTAGTATACGGGGGCTTCCTAGTAGATTTCAGTCGAAGCAAACGACTAGGTTGCTTGGAGATGGGACTGAATAGACAGACGGGTATGACTCTGATGAACTTCCTTCTTGTGATAAAGGAATGGGCAGACTGCCCCCAAGTTCATCAGAGTCTATGTTTATGAAAAGAATTTGAACAGTGTCATTCTCTTTCTTTTCAGTGACGGTATCATTCGAAGATGAACATTCTGAAGGCAAGACCGGGTCAACTGCCGCCTCAACCTTTTGACTTTCATCTGGTATGGATTCAGAGGGTTCATTTTTAGTGATATACATTTCGGCCAACCACAATGATGGGCGAGCCAGATTTTCAACCAGTGGTGGACTTGGCAAGAGTTTTTATATCCAGGAGGGAGCCGTAGCGGTGAAGTAGGACGGTCATCCAAAACTCTTTTAGCTTCGTGAAGGAAGGGACAACAGTGGACGGCGTGATTGCCTTCACACAATTTACAAGGAAATCTGGGATTCCTTTTTTGTCTAGGTGCTTCACTTTCACTGGTTGATGGTGTGCATTCAACATGATCATTAGAGGTTGACCACACCAGATTGTGCAAATGAGAAGACCAGTCCCTTAAGATTTGAGGGATGTAGGGACAATCTCGATGATAGTGGTCTCTATTACAAATGACACATGGAGATTTAGGTTTAGACAGTGCGGTGTGAGGATTTTCGCTAGACGACACATGGTTTCCCCCTTTCGTTTTTGGCTCCTTCTTCTTATTTTCCTTTTTCTCTTTCTTCTTCTTCTTCTTCTCAGTTACTTGATCTTTAGCTTTACCATCTTTATCAGGCGAAGAGGAAGGAGGAGAGGGAGAATCAGACGAAGTAGAAGGTTGGTGGGAAACTCTAGTATCATCTAGTTGCTGACTTGACTGTTCAGGAATTACGGTATTCTGAACAACAGAGGTAGAGAAGAGCCATACGGGCAAACCAATCATAAACCATGGAAGTGACAATGTGGCCATATGGGGTGCATCAACATCTCTCCAAGAGGAGAAGGGACTAGGATTTCCTCCAAGGGGAAATCCTTGGTTGGTAGACTTTATTTCTCAACCTAAAGACCAACGAGGGAATTTGTGATGTTATTTCGATTAAAATAAATTTTAGACGCTTTGACACAACTTTTTTTTTCAATTTTTCAGAGTCGAGAAAAAACAAAAGATGACTCTAGTCACCTTTGATTTTTAATGATCCTGAAGTGAAAAGTGCTCAAATGGACCTTTTCTTTTAAGGAGTCTGAAAAGGATCAAAATGGACTACTCTGGAAATCTAGGCAGAGGGGATTACCAAACCAATCGCAAAACTGCAGAATAATTTTTACGGTATGGTAATCAATCTTCCTGAATGCTGTGTTCAGTGCATTGCGATCGATAGGGCGGCAGACATGGCTTCCTAAGGATAAAGGATGTAGCCTACTGTGGTCTCCCAATATATACTTGACAGCACGTGGGAGCACAAGAGCGTACTGGCACTTGCCGTCTTAGAGTGGAGGAATCACCCAACCAACAATGAAAACAACAGTTACCAGGTTTTACGACGTCGGAATACGTCTCTAGCCTAGACCTCTAGATGTTGTGTGTTAGGTTCCAAAGCGTTGTTAGATTCATTAAATTTATTTTAAGTTGATCTTTTTTAAAAAATTGCCTTTCAGGTTCACCGTGTGATGTGTATACGATTCCTAAAATGCAGTCTAAGATGATAAACAACTGTTTAATCTTCTTTTGGCAATGAAAATCCTAGCTGCTAAGGAAAGAAAGTTAAGAGTCTTTCAACAAAGAGCACAGAGCACACACTAAATGCACTATCCTAAATCAAACCAAGCAGTCTCAATGCAAATGCACATGCATGTATTTGTTTTCAGCCTTCTTAATGTATGAATGACGATAAGAAAGCTAAGTCAAGATCTGAATTATTTTCAAAGCGACAATACTTAACAAATTTCTTTTCAAAATGAAGCGAAGGTAAGGGAGACACTTTGCGATTTCGAAATGAAAATTGCTTTTCGACACTTTCGCTTTCCTTTATGAAAATAGATAAGAGTGGAACAAAGGAGACCAACCTTAGTCTTGCGCTTGGTTCCTTACTTGATTCCTCTCCTTCCTGATAGTACTTTGCCACTTCTTCTTCGTCTGCCCAGCTTCAAAGAGCACTTGTGGAATCAAAGTAGCATACTACTATCGAAGGACAGAGATCTATATTCATAAATAACACAGGACCAGATATGTGTTAACCATACAAATGCATATATAAACAAACATAGAAGAATATGGAGGAAAACTTGAATAGCTTTATTAAGAGCAATAATAGCAAGAGGATTACAACCATATGTTCTGACCCATCATCATCCTCCAGTAAGAAAGCCCTTCTTCACCTCAAGTAAAGCTTAGATCACCCAACACTATGAAGTTACACCAGAAAACCAACAACACTTCTCTACAAGATACAAGATTCCAGCCCCTGGATCTTTGTGATGAGGGATCCATATATAGATGATTGTAGGGGGGTGAGTCATCTTCTAAAGTCTTGATTAGTGTCCTCTCTCTGATAGTTATTGATTCCACTTGGATACTGATGATCTCTTACTCATCCCTGGTCAAAAACAAAGAGGCAAGTGTCAGAGGGGAAGCTTCTGGAAGATTCCATGATCTTCCACCTCACAAATTGTCCCTGCCATTTGCCCATTTCCGACCATTGCACCCTACAGAGGGGCCATTTAGTATGCATCACACCCTTTACACGGGGAAGGTGATATGCATCGCACCCTCTGCACTGGGTATTTAGTATGCTCTAGTTTTGACCATTTCTGAGCAGTTTTTAGTAGAGAACTTCTGGGAGATGATGTAATCAGCTGACCTTGTTCCTTTAGGTAGTGAAGCAACACTTTTAGGTACTTAGGAGCCCTCAGTTTATGGACATTTATGATTGGGGATGTAGTGCCCAAAAATGTCTATAACAATTGACAACAAATTTCTAACTATAATATGCTCATGAGAAGAGTTCAATAATATTCCATACATGTACCTACATGATGGTTGTTGAAGAGACATGCATGCTACTACTGATTTGATGATCAGTCCATGGTCCTCTAGACGTGATAATTTCTTTTGTTTGCTTCTGCACAGTTCTTCATAGCCTTGTAATTCTAAACCTTTGTCTTCTGGTTACCATGAGAAAGCTATCTTAGTCAAATCCGACCTTCTTGGAGTGTTGGGTTTGGCCATAGGTGATGTTCACCTTCCCTATAATTTATTCCACCATTAGGGACCTTTCCCACACTTTATTTCACCCTGCATACCTTCTTATAGCTTTAAGTTTGTTTCCTATAGTAAACTAGGACATAATACTACAAGAAACCTTGTAGCGGCTTGTTTAAACCCATATCTCCAAAATGGTATACTAGATTGACCTAAAATTTTCTGAGCATGTTGTTATGATCCCTATGTCCCCATAAACAAAATTTGGCCAATGGATGCACAAATATCAAGAAAACATAAAAATGGTTGAATTTTATGAAGGTTGATTTCTTATAAACCATGCACTGTAATTTGATGAAATTTATTGGGCATGTTACCATCATCCATATGCATCTCCCCATTAAACAACTTTGTAAATGGATGCACGAATATCGCGAAAATTCAAAACATCATTGTAGGTGATGGAGGTTGAGTAGTCAAAAACAGTGCACTGGAATTTGTTGAAATCGCTTCAGAATGCTACCATCATCAATATGCATCTCCACCTAAAGCAGCTTCACAAATGGATGCATGGTTTTCATGATATGACAAAAATAAATTTATGCTCTATGTAGTTTTGTTTCCTATAGTAAAAACAGAGAATTCCTGTAGTATTTTAGGACATCAAAGAAAGTGAATAGCAAAAACTTGGGAATGATAGATGGATGGTGTAAATAGACGAGGGTGACAATTTGGCTTGTCCTTGGCCCTTCTAGAGCATCTAAGCGAAGGAGGAGAAAGTCGAAGTTTGACTTCCTTTGACTAGAATTTTGACCAATTTGTTTTTTGTGCCAACTTGTTTTTGTCGCTTGTAGCTGTTGGAGAGAACCTACATTCATCATGGAGCAAAGATTTTGTATTTTTTCCTTTTTTACTTAATTCTATGCCTACTAGCCGCCTCAATGAGGTTTTCAACTAGTAGGTCTACCTAGGTGCCTCAAAGTAGGTTTTCACCTAGGATCTTTTCTTTTTCTCTTTTTTTCTCTTTTCTCCAACCCATTGACCACCTCATGGAGCTTTTCAATAAATGAGCCAATCTCAAGTGCCTCAAAGGAGGTTTTAACCTAATATTTTTATTTTTTCTCTTATTTTTCATTTACTTTTTTTTTTTATTTTTCTACCCTACTCTACTTGAAAAACAAAATCACTTTCAAGTATAAGAATACCTCCAATGGAGCCATGTGCACATGAAGATGCCAGACAAACTAATGTGTAGGCTTGAAATGTATGCTTTGAAATGTACCCAAATTTGAGAGATCAAATGATTTGACTTTGATGATATCAAACAAAGTTGAAGAAGAGAGTGTTGCTACAACATAATAACTTTCTGGAACCATATTTCAATATAGTTGTGATGCCCCCAATCCACTTGCTGAATTGGATCATCTTGGATGTCTTCTTCTTCCATGACCTTTAAGTCCTCCTCTTTTTGTTGATTGTTCTCTTGAACACATGGAGGATTTGATGGTAACCATGAGGGAACTTTCTCAATATCTGATTTTGATGTCTGATCTTCATCAAGTGCAACCTATGATCCTTTGGTATTCTCATTTTAATCTTCTTCTTCTGGATGTGATCCTTTAATGACATCAATATAATCTCTTTTTTTGTGATATTATTCCTAAGCTAAGATGAATACCATTTAGATCAAGAGGAGATGTTTAGAAGTATTATAACTCAATGTTGTAAGTGACTTGATCTACTTCATTAGGTGGGTTTGGAAATGGTGATACAGGTAGTTGAGTGGGAGTGGATATTTGAGATCGGTGTGGTTGGGATGGAGGTGAATGGTAGTGATAACATGGAGTTGGGTATGGATTATATTGAGGAAAATACTAAGTATATTGTGGATTGTTTCTATAATTTCCTTGTTAACCTTGTTGCCAAGATTGGTTTTGGGGTTGAGATGGCCAATGTTGCTAAGGAAAGGGTGTATTCCTCATGGAGGTTTCAATAAATGAGCCAATCTCAGGTGCCTCAAAGGAGGTTTTCACCTGAGAATTTTTTCTCTCTTATTTTTCATTAATTTTTTTATTTTTTCTACCCTACTCTCCTTGAAAAACAAAATCACTTTCAAGTATAATAATACTTCTAATGGAACCATGTGCACATTAAGATGACAAACAAATTGATGTGTAGGCTTGAAATGTATGATTTGACATGTACCTTAATTTGAGAGATCAAATTATTTGACTTTGATGATATCAAGCAAAGTTGAAGAAGAGAGTGTTGCTACAACTTAATGACTATCTGGAACCATATTTCAATATAGTTGTGATGCCCCCAATCCACTTGCTGAGTTGGATCATCTTGGATGTCTTTTTCTTCCATGACTTTTAAATCTTCCTCTTTTTGTTGATTTTTCTCTTGAACACATGGAGGATTTGATGCTAACTATGAGGGAACTTTCTCAATCTCTGATTTTGATGTTTGATCTTCATCAAGTGCAACCCATGATCCTTCGGTATTCTCATCTGAATATTCTTCTTTTGGATGTGATCCTTCAACGATGTCAATATAATCTCTTTTTTGTGATATTCTTCCTAAGCTAAGATGAATACCGTTTAGATCAAAAGGAGATATTTGGAAGTTTTGTACCTAAACATTGTAAGTGGGCTGAGCTACTTCATTAGGTGGGTTTGGAAATGGTGGTACAAGTAGTTTAGTGGGAGTGGATATTTGAGATGGATGTGGTTGGAGTTGTGTTTGTGGTGGAGGTGAATGGTAGGGATAACATGGAGTTGGGTATGGATGATATTGAGGAAAATACTAAGGATATTGTGGATGGCTCCCATAATTTCCTTTCCAACCCTGTTGCCAAGATTGGTTTTTGGGTTGAGATGGCCATTGTTGCCAAGGAAAGGGTGTGTTCGAATTACTTTGAGGTGGATATGCATAACCTTGAATTGGTGAATTAGGCTCTTGCATCATACTAGGTTGACTAGGCCTCCACAGTCCTCTCGGAACTAGATAACATATTTGAAATGGCAATTGAATTGCTCCATTGTCCTCTTGTTAAACTTCCTTCAACCTTGGTAATGAGGGGCAATATTTAACATCATTTGATTATTCATGGAGAACAAAAATATCAACATAATTTTTTTTCTCATTTTGTATTCTTAACATTTCTACTTGTTTGGTTACATTGCTAAGAATTTTTGTTTTAAAGTCATCAAACAAATTTCCAAGTTTAGCTTGACTTACCAATCTTGACGCTAATTTACTTACTCTTTCTCTTCCTCTTGATATGTGTTTGCATATTTCACAATTTTCCTCAAATGATAATTGGTATAAATCACCTCTACTGATGAGATCAAGGAGATCAATCCATTCATCCCTAATTTTTCTAAGTAAGAGATTTTTTAGTGTGTCTGGTCCTAAATGATGTAATTTTACCCTCTTAATATTATACATGAACCTCTCTGTTCAATCCTCAAGGCTCTCATCTTCTTTTTTATTAATTTTAAATATTTCTTTTTTAAGATCATGGTCTTTTTATTTTTCTAGAAATATCTTTTGCATATCATTCCATGATCTTATTGAATTAGTACCTAAGCTCATGAACCATTTAAGAGCTCTATACTTCAATGTTGCTGGAAACAATCTTAATTTTTTAGTGTTTATTATGTAACCATAAGATCTACCAAGGATTTCAAATTCAAAGAGAAATGTTTCTGGATCATCTGACCTTAGACCATAAAAGTTTGGAAGAAAAGATGGATGGATGTTCTTCATATGCACACTAACCTCAATATATTGGATGGAAAATCCAAGAAGATATTCTTCATTGTCATCATCTCAATCCATTTCTTTTACCTTCTCTATCACCTCTTCTTCTTCTACCTGCAAAAATGAATGTTGATGTGTCTCTTACTACACCACATGATCAAATGAGAGGGTTGTTGTTGGAGAAGTTTTTTTTCTTAAAATAAGAATGATAATGTAATGAAATTTTCTTTTTTTGAAATGAAATATGTCTAATGCAAATAATTTTTTTGTTTTGCAGAAATTAAAACAAATGAATCAACCAGGGAAGAAAACAATTCATACTTTGACACCTCCCAGACAATGACGCCAAAAAATGATGAGCCATGATATTGCAACAAGAATGTTGCAACTCCCAAGGTTACCAACTTTAATTATCAACCTAGGGTTCATACAAACTTAAGAGGTATCAGCACTATATGTGCAACATAAAATGTGTCATTCCTTTGATTTCATGATGTAATGGGGTGAATGGAATAAACTCAGATCCTAAACTAATTGTAGAAAATGAAATGATCGAAATGGAAACCTTAACCTATTGCAAGAAAGAAGATACAAGGAAAGAAACATATTCTAATTGCATAAAGTACATATTATGAACTAAATTTCAACCATTACATTTCAAAAAAATTAGATCCATTAATAGAGTTCATTGGACATGGCAATCAAGAAAATCATCATTGTATTATCCAATTCATAAATTTGTCCATTAACCCAAATCGCGGAAATGTTTTGAATAAGTAAAAAGGAAAGTCCTAAGTGGTCTTTAGTCTTCCCTAATAATTGATTTAGAGCCTAGGGTTATTTATTCAACCCTAAGGGATCATAAACAATCATATTGAGTAAATCTTGGCAAGTATATACACGCTAAAAGGTTGCTTTAGGGTTTCCTATAGTTTACTACAGGAAACACCAAATTTTCTATAGGGAGTTATACCTCACCAAATGAAAAAAAAAAAATCCAAATTGGATGGGACAATTTTTTTTATTTAATAGGATGTATTAGGTCTCCATTCCAAGTGGAATAACTAAAAAATACCTATGTCAATGTACGCTAAAAATGGCAGAAAATTACTTGTCTAAAATCTAGAAATTCGAGAACTAGTGAGCTAGTAAATCTATCAAATGTCTAAACTAATCAAGTGAAAATGCAATGGGTTATTTTCTGTTATTAAATATAATTTTCTTGTTATCTAATGCAAGTGGAATCAACTCAATTCATGCTCATTAGAATGCTCTAAAAAATAGCATAAATTTAAAGTTATTTTCCACAAAGGACTTCGAGAAATCTAGATTTCAGAATAAGAAAACTAGTCTAGGTGACTCAATGATTTCTCTGAACTTGAAAATATGTTACAATGATGAAATGATTCTTTTGATCATACAAATAACTTACTTAAAACATTTAACCCAATCCTACAACAAGATATCATTAATACTAAATGCAAAAATAGAAAAGAGATAAGAATAAGAGATGCATGTGAATGTGAAGTGAAAAGAAGAAACGAAAATGATACAAAAGGGCTCTAAGTCTCCTGGGGTGGCCAAGCCCAAGGAAAATTAGAGACCTAGGGAGGAGACCAAGATTTATAAGCTGAACATGACACTAAATTTCATTATTTCCATCAATACAATTACATCCCTACAAGAAATGACAGTGGAGCTGTAAAAATACGAGTTCTCTCCACAAGAAGACTAATAAATATCAACCCTAGAGGAAAATTTGACTTGGTACTTATAAAAAATGATTAGGAATAATTCTCCATGAAAGGAGGAATATTTCCCTACCAAAATCCCTTGATTAGTGGATCAAGTTCCCAATACTAAGAATCTGCATTAAATGGCAGGGAACACATTCCTAGATTTTCTCAATCATTATATCTCCACAATCTATGCCATAATTCAGAATATCTTGTTGATTTATTATTTGATATGGGTCCTCCTGTAGTAGGGAGTAGGTCCCTATCTTATCTCCTCCTCCAAATCTTCATAATCTACCCAATTTTCTCACAATATTCAACAAAAATAAATAATATTAGGCACAAATATGAAATTATCCATAAACATTCCTAATGAACATATTAAAGTTAATAATACATTATCTAATGCAAAACGATAGGTTTAATGTGTTGAAGGATGGCTACATGAGCCTTAAGTTATGCCTAATTTAGAGGCCCATCAACTAGGATGAGTTAATTTTAGTGGTAGAAATCTACTTAAGTTAAATTGAGTTATTGTTAGTTAATCTAGTTATAACTATTGGAGAAACTAGTGGAAGGTCAAGTTGTGGATGTGTAACTTCAACCACACTCAATGATCGACCAGCTAACTAATCAATCAACCTAAATTAGCTCATGCATGCAGAGAATTCAAGTTACCCAATTGAGATGGAGATTACAAGGCAGTGTACTATCAGTTGTAGAGTATTCTGAGGTGTACAGGTGGTGCATGCAGCCAGAGGATGAGCCTAAAGGAATTGCAAAATTCAAAATGAGGAATTTACTTAACTAGTAGGGGCCTAATTCCTCAAGGAACAACATAAGGAAATAGGAGCTTGGAGGGCTTAAAAATTAGCCATTGTGTTGGCCAAAGTGAGTCAATCAGGCAGAAAGATAGACTCTACACTTGCAAGTTGTGCTCAAGATTGAGGAAGAATATGCATTCATATCTACTTTTTGATTAATGCAATATATAAAGGAAAGGGTTTTAACGAGTTTCTTTCTCCTAGATAAATCTCTATGCATGTGTGATGTTTCATTTTGCATCTCTATGATTTGTGTTCTAGACTTTGAATTGATTTCCGCAGATCAATAGAGTGGCTTCAAGTGTTATGATTTAGTAAATTATATGAGAATATTCAAATCTGCATAATAATATCTACATGGCATCGAAGCAGGATTCATAGCAGAGAAATTTTGAAGTTGTTATTGCAAAAGGATCGAATTTGCAGGATTAATTCTTCAGAGCTAGAATGATGGCTTTCTATGGACTAAGACTCGAGTATTCCCCTGAGGGAAGCTCGAATTATGTTGCTTGGAAGGACTACATGGAGGTAGTTCAGGAAGATAGTGGATTGAAGGAATATTTTGATAATGACATCCTGAAACTAGCAATAGCTAATACTCAAGATGTAGCAGAATGGAAGAAATGTGTAGCCAAGGCGAGGAGAATCATATTAGAGGGAGTACAAGACTATATTGTCTCAAATCCCCATGGGAAAGAGACTATGCATGAAATGCGGTAAACACTGATAGATTTGTTCCAGAATAGTAGTGACCATAGGAAGCTGGCGCTCAAGGATAAACTTCAAATTACCAAGATGTAGAAGAGTGACACAATTTCATAGTACCTGGGGAGGTTCACCCAATGTTGTGACGAATGTGGTAAAGTTGGTGTTACTATTGAATAAGATGATTTGGTAAGCCTAGCCCTTCTAGAATTTCCCAAGATCTATCACAGCTACCAAGATTCAGTGAATGGGAGGGAGAACCTACTAATTGGGAGTGTTTATGGTCTGACTTGGTACAGGAGGAAATAAGGAAATATATCAGAGATGTGACCTCATCCAAAGAAGTGGAAGAGGACTTTTCATTAGTCAACAAAGGAATGAAGGCCAAGGGAAATAAGTCCCAAGGTGAGGTTGATTCCAATCAAAGGGAAAATAACAAAGACTTGTCCAAAGTCAAGTGTTTCAATTGCCATGAGTTTGGGAACTATGCCACGAAGTGTCCTCACAAAAGACAAACAAGAAGGATCTTGTAGTATTAGTAGCAGGTGAAGCTTTGGCTTCACAGTTCAAGCTTCACTTCACTCTCATCGCATGCATGGAATGCACTATGATGGGGAGTGTGTGGTACTTGTATTGGTCTTCCTCATTCGACATGTTGGGGAATATATATTTTTTCAATGATTTGGAGGAGAAATATCTCCATATGCACATTGAGATGGGAGATGATGGAAGGTACAATGTGACCAAGATTGGTACAAACACCTTTAATAGGGATTCAGGCTCCCCTCTCATGCTCAAGGATGTGATGATTGTTCTGAATCAAAAGAAAAATATCCTCTTCATTGCAGTTTTAGAAGACTATCATTATGATGTGATCGTTAGTAAAGCGAAAGCATTCTTGAGACACATAGCCACAAGATAGGTGAGGTAGATCGGGGTTTGAGTTAAGAACCTTTATGAACTTGAGGTAGAATATGAATACAAAGCCTTGAGGAGAAAGGAAAGGGTTAGAGACATGATGGTTGAGAGGGAGCATCATTTAGCTCTCAAAATGAAGCCTAAGAAGGAGCCTCGGTATGTTGTGGAGAAACCACAAATGGAGAAGCTAAAAGGAGGTAGAGTGGAGATATCTAGTCAACCAAAGAACTATATAAGAGGGAAATTTCAAGCTAAGTGGGTAGAGGGAGTACATTCAACCATACCTTCAAGTGTGAGGTGGGGCGATGTGAAGCCCTAATCCCAGGAGTGCAAAAATTAGGGCAGGGCCCATTGAGGTGTTCTCCTTATGGATCATTACCCTTGATATGGGGGCCCATAGTATTCAGTATTAGGAGGATGAATTTCATTCAAATACTAATTAGTGCATAGGATTCTTGACAGCAGAGAAGAATGTTCAGTAGTAGAGTCAACAATGGCACAATTTTCCCAATAGACAGTTGCAAATTGATTCAATGATTATTTTTATTTATTATTTACTTTTTGATGTTTCTTAGTTGCAGATTTTGCATTAGCAGAAACAAAAAAGAGAATCATTGCATGCATTACATTCCAAAGGTGCCAAAACAGGGTAGTTGAGAATCCCTTTCTCGCTGAGAGGGAGTGTTGAAAAATGTAGCAAAAATTCTTAATTTGATTTTTCTTTAGTCAAATTGTGAAAATTTGAAATTCCACATCAACATACAACTTAGATGAGTTAACTGAGCTGACATGGTTGTTGTCACTCAATTAGCTTATTTAATTCCATTGAGGGATATGAAGTTCAATTTTGTACAATGATTCTTAAATTCTAGGAGCCTAGGTTGAGTTAATTTTAGTTGTAGCAATTTATTTCAGTTAAATTGAGTTATTGTTAGTTAAACTAGTTCTAGCTATTTGAGGAACTAGTGGAAGGTCAAGTTGTGGAAGTGTAACTTCGACCACACTCAGTGATCAATCAGCCTAAATTAGCTCATGCATGTAGAGAATTAAAGTTACCCAGCTGAGATGGATATTCCAAGGTAGTGTAATATCAGTTGTAGACTATTCTGAGGTGTACAGGTGGTGCTTGCAGTAAGAGGATGAGCCTAAATGAATTGTATAAATCCAATTGAGTAATTTTCCTAATTAATAGGGGCCTAATTCCTCAAGGAAAAACAAGTTAATAAGATATTGGAGGGATTGAAAATTGTCTAAGTGTTTCCCAGAGTCGAACAGTCAAGCAGAGGGGTAGATTATACACTTGCAGGTTGTTCTCACGCTTGAGAAATCATATGTATTCATCACTATTCTTTGATTAATGCAATACAAATAGGAAGGGGTTTTGAGTTGTTGTTTTACCCTAGACAAATCTTTGTGCATGTGTGATGTTTCCTTTTGTATATCTATGATTTTTGTCCTAGATTGTAAATTGATTTTTGTAGTGCAGTAGAGTAGCTTTGAGTCATGTGATTTAGTAAATTTCATGAGAATTTTCGAATATACACCATAATTTCTACAAAAATAAAATATCTCTAGGTACTTTGGGTAGAAACTTCATAACCAGATTTGGAAAATTAGATGTGTGGCATGTTCCACATGTTCATTCATGAGAAGAATTAGAAAGCAACAAGATTTGGGGAAGTAGACTTTGTTAAGGAAGACATAATGTAATAAACCCTACTAGTAGGGTTGACACTATTTACAAAAAACTCAATAATTTCAAACATAAAGAAAAGATACACATAATTTAAGAAAAACATAAATCCATGTGGACAGTGAATCCATAATAAAAAAAACCATGTAATAGCACAACATAACACATGCCAAGAAAATCCATAACACATGTAATTGATATATATATTTGATCACTTATCTGATAATTTTTTTACCTAACTATGGACCTTAGACATTCCTCCTAGTTATAGATTGTGTTTCTCTAGTTCTCTCAACAATAAGTCACCCTTGCACTAGGTTCATCACTCCTATCAATGTTGGATTCTCAAGCTAGGTACATGCGTTATACCAAATATAGCAAGGCTAAGGTAACAAACCTAGAAACCTCAAACGAATAGGATCACATCCCCCATCAACCCACATCAAATTGGTACAACCCCTTCATTGCAATTGCAGTCCCTCAGGCAGTACCAACACCTCCACGGTGTCCATATGTGTTGGCTAGGGATTCTCACAACATTGTGGCTCCAGGATTTGTATGATCCTCACAAGTATCTAAGTATCCTCTAGGCCCTCACACAACCAAGGTACCAAACCTAACATCCTCTAACCAAAAATATCCCATCCATCATTAGCCCTTATCTTGAATGGCCAAGGATGCTCATGACATTATGGCTCATGGATTCGTACTACCCTCATGGGTATATAGGCACCTTCCAAGCTCTCATCCAAGGGTAGATGTCCCTCCTTTTAACTATTTAATTGATAAGGAAAACACCTTTTGTTAACATTGTTGTCCCCTTTACTTTATAATATAATGTTATATGTATAAAATCCTATAGATTCACAAGCTCATGCAATGTACTAAAGAACAGGACAAGAATCTACTTCTAGTTTCAACCAATGGAAGCCAATAGATTGATCAAAAAAATATGAACAAAAAGAATAAAAATCAATGGCACATACAACAAGATGTATCTGGGGAAACCCACTTCTCAAAACACGACTATTTGTATTGCATATATCAAAAATATGAGTGAAGATACAAAGCTTGTTCTCACTAGAACAATTCCATGCAAGTATTCTCAACTCTCTCACCTCACAAGTGAGCTCTTGGCCAACACTTAGCCAATTTTCCAGCTCTCCAAGCCCCTGATCTCTTACATAATTCCTAGGATGAATAGCCCGCATTTAAAGGGAACTCATGCTTCCAAAACTGCACAATCCAAACATAGGATCAATTTCTAATGCATGCGTGATATTTACACTCCAGTAAAAAATACAACTGATAGTACATTGTCCTTGCACTCTAGTCTCAACTGCATCTTTCTCATAATCAAAATGCATGACTTTCGGATTAGGGAATATTTAGCTAACTAGAGTGACACTTGTGGATGCACTAGTGCACCAACTAACTGTTAACTCTATATTAGTTCCTCAAATAGTTTGGAACTAATTTAACTGAACTTAACTTAGTAAATTGAGTGAGCTTTCTTCCAACTCAATTAAAACTCATACTGGACCCATAAAAATTAAAGAGAATAGATACATAACTATAGAAAGACGTCCAACTCGAAATTCCTAAGCTAATTAAGTTAATTAAACTTAATTAACTATTTAGAAGTTCTTATGAGAATAGAATTCAATTTTAATTCTCAGTTTAATTCAAGGACAAATTAAAATGGAATTTCTTGTTTCCATTTCTCAACACTCCCTCTCAACAAGAAAGGGATTATTAGCTGCCCCAATCTTGTATCTGTGAAACTCGAATTTACATCGTGACAATGCCTTTGTCAAAATGTCAACATCTTGATCCTCCATGGGAATGTAATCTAACAACATAATTTGCCTCAATAAACAATCTTTGAAATGATGATATTGGATAGCAATATGCTTGGGAAAATCATGAAAAAACTAGATTTTCAAAGATTTTGATACAACTTTGATTATCATAGTAAATAACAGTTGGATCCATCTGTAGACCAACCAAACCAACCAAGATCATCCTCATCTAGATGGCCTCACATGATGCCTAACTCGTAGCGATTTACTCTACCTCTGCCAAATTACCTGCAACCAATCTTTGTTTCCTACTATACTAATAAGCTACTATTGAACCAATACTGAAGCTCCCTCCTGATGTTCTCTTTTGTTCCGATGGACTCCCTGCCCAAATTGCACCAGTGAAGCCTTGAAGCTTCACTCCCTCTATCTATTTGTGCCATAATCTTTATTAAGAAGTTCCCCTGAGGTATCTCAACACATGCTTTCTTTCCTTCCAATATAGGTTAGTAGACCTAAGCATCACTTGACTAAGCTGGTTAACTACATAGCACATATTTATTCATGTGTTCACCAAGTATATGACTGAACCCATAAGTTACCTATAAACAATAGATTCCATTACTTCCCCTGAAGTAGCATACTCCTTCCTCTAGTTACCTGCTAGAGGAGTCTCCATGGGTTTGTTTCTCTCCATACCGGTGCCTTAAGTATCTTGTTGGTATACATTCCCTGAGACACAAATAACTCCCCATCTCCCTATGATACCTCCATGCCAAGAAAGTAATGCATCAGCCCCATGTACTTCATCTCAAACTCTCTTGCAAGGTCCTCCCTGCAAGACTTGATCAACTAATTATCACTTGTCAGTATGAGATCATCAACATAAAGTACAGTGATCAAAACTTTACCTTACAGTGATCAACATGTTCGCATCTACTTCAATATTTGTGAAGCCCAACCTTCACAAATATCCGGGATCGATGGGAGGTGAAGAAGAATCCACTTCACATTTTGTTCGAGTATGAGAACATCAAAGGAAATGTCAGCGAGAGTGTGCAAGACTATTGTGTGAGGTTTAATGCAGTATACAATGCTATTCCTTCCAACATTAAACCACCGGAGGGATTGAGTTTGCTCAATTTTCCGGATGGTTTCGATGCTCATATGGCATATCAGTTGCAGGAACATGATCCTACCACACTACAAGACATGAAAAAGAATGTTGTGAGTGTAGAAGCCAACTTGTTGGCCAAAAGAGAAAGAATGAGATCTAAGAAAAGAGTGACCATGAAAGAAGAAGAATCTACTTCAGATGTAAAGATGAATACATTGATTCGAATAGTGGAGAGGATGGTTGACCAGTTATTCATCACAAATAGACATGAACCACCAATCCAGAATCCAAATTTTAGGTCACAGTAGCAACCCAACTTCCGAATCAAGCAGAGAGAACAAAAAGCACCAAAGCAACCAGTGCAACAACAACAGATCAGAACTCCCTTACAATAGAATTATGTTCAAAGAATGGAAGAAGAAGATGAGGAAGATCCAGTAATTGAAACAAATAACTTTTTCACTGCTAATGGTATGCCTATATTTCTGACCGAAGATGAAGAATATGCATAAGTTCCAGACATTCAAAGGGATGAGGATTACATCTTAGCAAGTGATGTGGATTCGGGGGCTGAATTTGATGATTATCAGTGTGGTTATATGAATGCTTTGACTGCATAGTAGAGGTAGTACTCTTTAAGGAGAAAAGATATACTGGTCAATCCCATTCAAAAAAGAAAAGATTGCAATCAGAGAATGATTCCTCAAACACTCAAAAGAAAGGGAAAGAGCTTGCTAATCTGAATCCCAACAAGGTACCATGAACAAGTATCATTGCAAACGAGAAGAACAATCAACAAAGAGATAGTGCAATGAAAGAGAAAGCATATAAGAAGGACATTGGTGTCAAAGAGGTAGAAAAAGTTTCATCCTTTAATTTAGAAAGTGAAATTGCTAAATTAAAAGCATCCATTCCTTTGACTGATCTTGTTAAGAATAGTAATTATAAACACCATGTATCTAGAATATTGCAAATAGATCCTTTGTTAGACATGGTGAATGTCGAGGATGATCATCTTGAACTCATTTTTGGTCCATCCATAGAAGGTTAGCCTGAAGATAG
The DNA here is from genome assembly GCA_000404065.3 of Pinus taeda. Taxonomy (NCBI): domain Eukaryota; kingdom Viridiplantae; phylum Streptophyta; class Pinopsida; order Pinales; family Pinaceae; genus Pinus; species Pinus taeda. The sequence continues at coordinate 31,206 of APFE030167713.1, forward strand.
TGAAGTCCCTCCCTTTTATCTGACTCTTAGACCGCATGAGTATATTCTCCATAATGTTATGTTAGATTCCAAAGCTTCCCACAATTTGATGCCCAAAGCCATTATGGAAAAGTTGGGCTTGGATATCACCTGGAAATATCGTGATTTGTACTCCTTTGACTCTGGTAGAGTTTGTTGCATTGGTCTCATCAAATATTGGTGGTTTCATTAGATCAAATCCCAGCAAAAAATGCCATGATGGATGTGGTAGTTGCTGATATACCACCTCGATTTGGTATGCTCTTATCTATATTGTGGGGTTCTAAACTCAAAGGAACTTTGCAACTTGACTTCTCTTATGCTACCATCCCTATTTTCGGTCAATTGAGGAAGTTGTATTAGCAAAAGAAAATGAAGTATATGATCACTAGTAAAGAGAAGTGTTGAATCATCCGATAAATGTCGTACATACTGATGTAGAGTCCTTTGTTTTGTACTTCGATAGTGGATTAAATGATGTAGATATTCAACTTGTAGAAGTAGATGATGGACTAGAAAGTTCCGAGAATTTTAGAGCAGTTCTTAATCAAGAAAAAGAAAAAATAGCGATTTCTTCTTAGCAACATACATAACAGCAAAAGATTAGTGAAGAGCAGAAAAACGAAGTAATCAGCAAAGGTAAGGTTGAGAAAGAAACATAATTCCAGCATCTAGAAGATGAATCCAGCCTTTGGACCATGGACTTCGATGGCACTGTGGGTAAGGACAGTGCTAGTATTGGAATTTGGATTCGAAGCCCTGCTTTCCAGCCTGCCAAAGTCCCAAGTAATGTTAGAGTATGTTCCTACAAGTTAGCTTTTGATTTCTCTAATATGAAGCAGAGTATGAGGCTTACAAGTCTTAAAATTTTGAATAAACTGGATGCAAAAAGGGTTTTTGTTTATAGTGATTCAGAGCTAGTGATTAAACAAGTAAAAGGATAATATCAAGTAAAACATTCACAGATGAGAGCCTATAGAAATGCAGTTCTGGATATTTTGAGGATGTTTCTGAAATATACCTTGACAGCAGTACCCTAGACTCAAAACATCATTGCAGACTCACTCACCACTGCAGCCAGCAATTTGAAGATTCCAATGAATCCTAGCAACAAATTTGAAATTCATGTCAAACATGGGCCTGTTGTTCTTGATAATTTGAGGTATTGGCAAGTTTTTTGGGATGACAATGAAATTAATTCCTTTTTGCAGAATGAAGGAAAGTTTAAGAATTCTTCCATTGATGATGTTTGTGATTCCGATGAACAAGATATTGAGGTAAATCAAATGGAGGTTTTACAACTAAAGGATAATACTATTCCTAGACGTCTCATACCTTTAGAGGATATTTTTTATCAGGATGATGTGGCAAGAAAAATGACCTTGGTTCCTATGGACAAAGGAGTTGAAGATGTAAATCTTGGAACAGTTGACCAACCCAAGCTTGTAAAGTTATCAAAAACATTATCTCCTGAAGTAAAGGTTAAGTATGTTATATTACTTTCTGAATTTTGTGATGTTTTTGCATGGGATTATTCAGATTTGAAAGTGTATGACAAGGATATCATTCAGCATACTATTTCGATCAAGCTGGATGAGAAACCTTTTAGACAAAGGTTGAGAAGAATCAATCCAAAGTTGCTTCCATCTGTCGAGAAAGAGGTAAATAGATTGTTTAAAGCTGGCATCATTGTTCCAATTAGATTTTCTAATTTGATTTCAAATTTGATCCAGGTATGAAAGAAGACTGGAGAAATAAGGTTGTGCATAGATTTCTGGAACCTCAAGAAAGTGTCCTTAAAGGATAATTACCCTCTTCCTAAGATGGACCATATTCTGCAAAGAGTAGTTGGAGCATCACGGATGTGACTACTAGATGGCTACTCAGGCTATAATCAAATCTTGGTGCATGAAAGAGACCAAGACAAAGCTGCCTTGACAACACCATGGGGAACTTTTCAGTATGTCAAAATGCCATTTGGATTGAAGAATGCCGGAGCCACTTTTCAGCGGGCAATGGAGATAGCTTTTGCTAATGAGAAGGATGTTTTCTTGGTAGTTTATTTAGATGATCTGATGGTATTTTTTGGTTATGATGATGAGCATTTGCACCACTTAAGGATTGTCTTTCAAAAATGTAGGAAGTTCGGGATTTCTGTAAAACCGAAAAAGAGTCTTTTTTCCATGGACGAGGGTAAAATCCTTGGTCATATAATTTCTAAAGATGGTACTTGCATTGATCCTTCAAGGGTGGAGGCAATCCAACATATAGATTTTCCATGCAACAAAAAGGAGATTCAAGCTTTCAATGGTATGATGAATTTCTTACGCAAATTTATACGAAATTTGGTTGATCATTTACGTGAAATAACTAATATGTTGAAAGAGGAAAACACTGTGAAATGGACCGAGGATGCCATGAAATCGTTCAACTTGGTAAAGTTTTCTTTGACCACAACCCTAGTCTTGGTTAGTCCTGATTATACTCATGATTTTATTATATTTTCATTTGCATCTGAGAGCACACCATGGCTACAGTGTTGATGCAAAAGAGGGATCAAGTGGAGCAACCCATTGCTTTCTTCAATAGGACTATTCAAGATGCTTCCTTGCCTTACAATATCATTGAAAAACAAGCATTGGCTCTTATAAAAGCATTGAAGGATTTCAAAGTATAAATTCTACATTCACATACTATAGCATATGTTCCTAATGTAGCCGTCAAGGATGTTCTCATGAAAACTGACCCGGAGGGGAAAAGAGGTAAGTGGATAGCAGAAATGTTGGAGTATTATCTTGAAATTAAACCTACCAAATTCATCAAAGGACAAGGCTTGGAAAAACTGATGGCTGAATCAAATTTGCATGCTCTAGACATAAATCTCATTGCAGCAATGTCAAATGACAAAGATGGTGTCTCAATCATTCAAGTATCAGAAATGTTTCTCAAATCACCTTGGTATTCTGATATAGCTTATGTTCTTCAGCATCTTTCGCCACCTCCTGGAATGTTGAGAAGTAAAGGTAGATCACTTAAACTAAAGTCTGTAAAATTCTACATTTTAAATGGTGCTCTCTATTGGAAAGATCCAGGAGGAATTCTTCTTAATTGTTTGGTTGAAGATGAAGCTCAACAGGTAATGAATGATTTTCATAGAGGTGATTATGGTGGTCATTTGTTTTGGAAAACAACAGCTAACAAAGTGGTGAGAGTAGGATATTATTGGCCAACTTTGTTTTTAGATTTATATAAGACAGTTATGGGCTACCATGAATGCCAAGTTTTTCAATGAAAAAGGAAGTTGATTCCTCTTCCTTTGAAGCCAATTGAAATAAATGCACCTTTCCAGTACTGGGGACTTGATTTCATAAGAGAAATCCATCCCATAGCATTAGCACAACACAGATGGATTTTGACAGCTACCAATTACTTCACCAAGTAGATTGAGCCCATTCCAACAAGGCAGGCCATGGACACGGTAATTATCCAATTTTCAGAATCTAATATCTTGTCTCATTTTTGTTTCCCTCAGAAGATTATAACAAATAATGTAGCAGCATTTAAGTCCAAGAGGATGGTTGAGTTTTGCAACAAGTACAATATTACATTGGGTCATTCCACGGCATACTACCTGCAGGGCAATGGATTGGATGAGTCATCAGATAAATCCTTCGTGAACATTATCAAGAAAATGTTGGAGGCAAACAAGAAGAATTAGCATCGAAATCTTGTTAATGCCTTGTGGGCCGATAGAGTGAGCAACAAGAAATCAATAGGTATGTCATCTTTTGAGTTGGTTTATGGTACTGATACAGTCTTTCCTACATCACTTGCAGTCCCAGTCATGAGATTATTATAGGAAGATTGCAGCGAAGAGGATGATATTCAATGTAAAATTAATCAAATGATTCAGCTTCAGCAAACAAGGGAAGAGGTTTCCCAAAACACTTTCTGGTTGCAAGAGAAGATAAAGAAAATTTATGACCGCAAAACTAAAGCAGAAAAGTTTCAACTGGAAGATGTAGTGTTGCGGTGGGATGCACAGAATGAGGTAAAGGGAAAGCATGGTAAGTTTGACAATTTATGGAAAGGACGATATAAAATCTCAGCTAAACAAGGACATAATGCATTTTTTTTAAAGGAAATGGATGGTCAAGAATGTTCAGGAAGGCCAATGAATGGTAGGCTCCTGAAACACTACTACTTTTGAGGTTGTTCCCTGAAGTTACTTCACCTTCATTGTCTATACCACTTTTCTTTTCCTTGCAAGGTTTCAAGTACACTGTCATCTTAGCTTGGGGCCTGAAGCGAAGGCTATAAATTTGAATGATTTGCGTCAAGTTTGGTTGATTTGGTTTATAGTCAAGTTTAGAGTCAGTTGTGAGCTAGTTTTCAATGTGTATTGAGTCATTTTTCACTTTTTTTGTTTGTTTGAACGTATTGCCCAATGGATAAGGCACTTGGTCTACGGTGTTCTTGACACCTCCAAGGCACTACCATCCCCAATAAGGTTAATGTTAGTGTAAGTATTTGCATACTTCCACTAGGGTTCAAATTTTCTCTTTGCATTTTCATTTTATGGGTCTCATACTGAAAATATTTACATCATTTCATTAGGTCATGTCAAACTGATCCACTGATGGTTGCCTTCTCTTCAGAAAATCTAATTTCTCCCTCATAGAGTATACTTGCTAACGCTTCTTCAGGTTGTCTTCAGATATGGTTTCATGGTCAATTTGCAATCATGCTTTCAGTAGGTCATAGGGCATGTTTCATTAGGTCTTAGGGTTTCATTACTAAGGTCAAGAGCATGATTTAAAAGTGTCAATAAAGGGTAGCAAGTCTATGAGGATGATAAATAAGTCAAGTATGATGGCTAGTAAGTCATAGCCACTCTATAATTATCTTTTAAACTAATGTAATTTTCACCTCAAAAACATGTTTTTGAGGTGAAAGCAAAGTATTTTGAGTTAATTTGTATTCCTTATGTAATTTTAAGTCACTTTATGTAATAAATGATCCTGGCTACACCAAAGCATCTCTCCTTGCTGCAAGGCAAAGAAACACTTCAAAAAATCAGTTCAAGTTGAGCATTATCCACCTGAAAAGAAACAAAAAAGGAAAGGAATTAAAAAACAGAGTTTTGAAAAAGGTCAAGAAACATTAGAAAGTGGGTTTCTCAAGTGAAAAAACAAAATCTACTCCTATATAACATCTCACATTTCATATTCAAGTTAATCATTCTCATTTGGATAGCAAGGAGTCAAAAAGTGAGGAAAAAAGGAAAGGGTGAGTGAGTTTTGGGCAAAGGAGAAGTGGCGCTATGCTTCTGGAGGTTGGTGCTACGCATTGAGAGGTTGATGTTGTGCATCTAGGCCCGGTGCTACACATTTGGAGGTTTCCATAATGCAATTTTACACTACACTGCGTGTTGAGAGGTGGCATTGCGCGCTTATAAGAGGCACTGTGCGTTGGGCAAAAAATGCCAAAATACCTTCTACCCCCTCAAAAATATTCAAGATTTCCCTCCTTCCCTTCATACAAGTAAGTTTTCTCTCCCATACTACACTATTGGTTTGCAATCAAACTTTCAAGAATAATTCCCCATGGTAAATGTGGAACCCTAAATTTTCCCCTAGTTATGCCTAAAACGCTAAACCCAATTATTCCTCCTATCACCTATCACTAAAACTCTAAACTCTTTCCCTATATCATTCAATGACATCCACATCCCTTTATCCCTCTTCCCAAAAAGCAATATCTCAAACAAACCAAGCCCTCCCTCTCATTTTTATGATTCCTACTCCCTCATTCATTTTCTAGCCCATAAGGTCATCTCCCATCCCCTCACTCCTAAAATCACTCTTGCTCATTCCCTTTATCCATTTTCTTCAAGTGTACAGCCATAAACCTTGCAGACATGGATAGAGAAGACCGAGACTATGAGGAGGAGGAAAACACAGGCAGTGACAGTTTGACAAATAGACCTCGGCATCAGAGAAAACCACATAAGGGAGACAAAATTATTAGGGAGGAGCCATCAAATCTCAGAGAATTGCAGGCCTCATAGTTAGCTATCACTTGTTTCAAACATCTAGGGTGCTATGAGTTCTATGTGAAGGTAGAGAGAGATCAACACTACCCTAAGCTCACCAGGATTTTTGTAGCCAATCTATGAGACAACAAGGTGACTCTTGCTGGGGTGACATTCAAAGTCTCACCCTCCATCATTGTAGATGAAACCAAGATTCCAAATGTATGGGAGAAGTGGTACAAGGCACAAGACCTGGATGAACATTATTATGAGCCTTATATCAAACCCAAGTATAGAAATAAGGCGAAAAGATTTTTTCCTTTCAGATTCCTTGAGGACAGGTATGCCCCCATGATGAAAACCATAATGAAATATTTCACTTGTGAGGGCAGATTTTCGAGGCTGTACATCAATCGCGCCAGGCTTCTCATGCATTTTACCAGGGTGAGGATGTTAAACCTCCCTTATTTCTTGTTCAGGAATATTGAGAAGATGGCCCATTTTTTGCAGAAGAAGCCATACCCTCAGCAGATGAGCAGTCTCTATCTTTGTTCCTTGATCATGTTGTTTGTGCTTCATTATCTTAGCCTCCTCAAAATCTCTTGGGAGACATTGATTGCTCATGACATCTTTAGGGGTCCTCCAATTCCTCCACCAGTGTCTCAAGAAGCAGGGGGTCCTTCTAGTAGTGCTCAGGTGAAAACAGATGAGAAGCCCAAAGAGTCTAGAGCTACTGAGGTGCCCGGGACTTACATGACATATCAGAGGGGCACAAGGAGATTGTTTATAGCTGATAGGCAAGTGTTTGCTCTACAGGATGTGGGAGGGACCTTGCCTTCTTCATCAACCCATAGGAAAATGCTAGCTCCACAGGATGTGGAAGGGGCTTGCCTTCTTCATCAACACAGCAGGTACAGGTGCAGTAGTTACACAAAGGGAAGGAAAGGATGCCAAAGGAAAGTTTTGATGATGAGGAAAAAGAAAGAGACTTTGATTTGACAGAGCATGATGAGCTAGAGTAGCATTATACTCACCATGGCATGGAAACAATTGACTTAGAGGCTTAGGATGAAGAAACAATAAAGGACATCATCATACAGGAAAGGGAGGCTCAAGTCCAAGAATTGATGCAAAATTTGGAGAGAGCCAAGTATGCTATCACATATTTGGAACAAGAGAACAAGCAACTGAGTGACAAGCAGGTCCTCATGGAGCTGGAACTTCTCAAGATAAAATGACAAGGTGGCAAGAAGGCACAGGTCACTTTGACTCCTATTTAGAAGGAAATTGAGGATGACATAGAGACTTGACTTGAGAGGGTCATTTTGAACCTAGAGAAGCTGTTGCAGAAGGCCAATGGGGATAATCAGATGATCAGGCACATGGCTTACCATTACAGGACCCAAAACAAAATTCGCAACATGAGAGTCAAAAATATGAAAGCTAGGCTAAGGTGGGCTCTAAAAGGAAAAAGGGAGGAGGATAGGCTTAGGTTTCTTGTTGAAGCTTCCTTGGCTCATCAAGATACTTGATGATGGTGCTTCTCACCAATTTTTGTCAAGTTTGGAAGAGCTTTTGTCATTTACAAATTTTGAAATTTAAAACATAGAAAATCAGGCTCAATGTTTTCGTAGGGGCACCCAATGCAAAAATGGCTTGCATTTTTGGATTTAGAGTGATGAGAACATGCACCCTATGGGGTTGCTAAGTTTTTGGGGCAGAACTGGTCCATGAAAAGGACAAATAAACACCCTAAAAATGACCTTTCTGCCACTTTCTGGACACACAGAAGTAGTCTTGGGAGAATCAACTTTTGAGGGGTCACATGAGCTTCAAATGAAGAAATTATACTTGTTTTGGAAATTAGACTTGAGGACCTTTCCAATGAGCTATCATGAGCTAAATTTAGATGGCAGGAAGGCCTCCAAAAGGGACCTGAAAGTGGCGCTACACGTTGGGCCAGTCGCGCTGTGCGTAGGGCAAATTTTGCATAGTCGCCAGTTTTCTATGTTTTGACTATGTTCATGGATTTTCTCCCATGGAGAATGTTTTACTAATGTAAATGATGACTTGGCTTGTAAATATGATAGATAATTAGTAGTACATGGTAGATTCATTGCATTAAAAGTCAATTTGAGATCAAAAGAATAAGTTTTTCACTTTTAGAGGCAAGTTGCTAAGATGCCTATATTACTGTTTCTTGTTTAGTGTTGGTTAGATTAGCTCCTCATCTTAGGGATTCGACCCCTGAGGATGGGAGGAGGTTGAAAGAATTCCTATATCTTCTTCTTCTTTCTCATTGTAAAGGGTTAGACTTAGCTGGATGCTCAAATATTGATTGTACATCATTTTGTAGTAGTTTAGCAGGAGATTAATAAGAATTGCAGCTATTTTTTATGGGATCCATGTGGTATGGAGTTTTAGTACAGTTCCTTCTCTTGTGATCATATGTTATTATGTTTTGTATATTTTTTTAATCATTTCATTGCTTCTAAGTGAATGATTTCAAGTTGATAGGCAAAATTCATTACATCATTGCTCTGCTTTGTGAAAATATTCACCAATATATGTTATCTACAGTTTGGGAAGAATCCATGATAATCACATGCTCTTCCTAGCCTCTCACTAGTCTTAAAAACCTCACCCATCAAACCCTAGAGTGCTAAAATGCCTACCTTGCCCCATTGAACACCCTGTAATTTTGACCTAATTCCCTTGCCCTAAACTGTCCAACTCCTCCTGATCCAACAAAACCCCTTCAAAATCCAATCAAAACATCGGGATACTATAACTAGCCTAAAATCCTTTTCGTGATCCATTCATCTTTGCTTAGATCCTTACGAAGAGAGCCCTCTCCCTCCCTAATAGAGCTAGCTACTTGGCTAAGCATGGTTTGTGGTTACCCTGGCATTGCCTTCCTTCAGCCTAAGGTTCAATCGAAGTGATAACATCTGAAAAGCCACAAGCCAAAAATCTAGCCTTATGCTTCTCCACACTACCATCTGCAACTTGTTTTACCTTGTAAAGCCAACGGGAGCTTACCATTGACTTGTCCTCCGGTCTTGGGACCACATCCCAAACATTGTTACGATCTATGGAGCCATACTCCTCCACCACAGCATCAACCTAGACTGGCTGCTGCACTGCTTCCTTAAAGGAAGATGGCTCTCTCATGACACATTCGCCCATAAGATCCATGTATCCAGTGTACCTCTCAGGTGGCCTCCTCGGACTGTGTTGAGAAGAGGGTGCTCCCACATTCTCCTGTGCATCATGCAATAATCTATCAGCCTCTCTGGTGCACTTTCTTCCCTCTCTGGAAGACTCTGCCTGAGTGGATGTCTCCACTCCTTAATCCTTTGCATGTGGATACTCCACATCAATCTGAGACTCCTCAACCTTAGGATCTAAAAGCTCCTTATCTGCATGTAGCTCAAGCTCCCTCTCAAGGGAGACTAGCATGGCCTTCTCCTCATCGAAACTAACATCCCTGCGAACCAACTGTCATCCTGATGGTTGGCAAGTACACCCAATAGTTGTGAGGTGTATCAGTGTACCCCAAAAATATCCCCAGCTCTGTTGTTGGCTCAAGCTTCTTCTGTTCATCTTTGGTCACATGGAAATATATTGATGACCCAAAAATCCTGAAGTAACCAACATCTGACCTCTTACCGAAATAAGCCTCCTCTAATGTCTACATCTCAAGTATTTGATGTGGGCTACGGTTCTGAACATAAACTGTTGCATTGCGTGCCTCAAACCACAAGTGTAGTGGTAGGCCCTAATCATGCAACATCGCCCTCACTGCCCCTACTATGCTTTTTTTATTCCTCTCAGCAACCCCATTCTGTTGAGGGTTATGGGGTGCTATCAACTCTCGTTTAATCCCTTATGTTGCACACAAGTTCTTAAACTCATTTGAGACATACATGCCACCATTATCACTCTGTAGAGATATAAGCTTCTTTCCCAACTCTTTCTCCACCAATTCTTTAAACTCACAAAACTTTGTGAAGGTTTATTCCTTTTTCTGCATGAAAAATATCAGGCATTTTTTAGAAAATTCATCAACAAATATAACATACTACCTGTGTTTGGCCGTGGATGTTGTCAAGAGTAGTCCATGCACATCTAAATGGAATCACCCTAGAATAGCCTCTACTCGACTGTCTCTATCGTGAAAGGAAGACTTGGTGTATTTTCCCAAAGTACACCCCTTGCATGTATCAACTTGCTCAAGCATACCTTTGGGAAGACTGATAGAGATCTACTGCAATATCTTCAAAACCCCATGATGTAAGAGGCCCAATCGCCTGTGTGACAACTCGCCAACATCTTGACTCTGCTCCCTTTCTACTTTTGTGCTCAAAGCATCACACTCCTCTACCTCCAACTTATAGAGATTCTTCACCTGAATACCTATTTTCTTTACTTGACCTATGGCTATGTGTCGAAGGAACACCTTTCCTTTCAAGAAGATCACATTATAGTCTCTATACTCAAGCATGGCAATGGATACCAAGTTCTTCTTCAACCCAAACACATACATAACATTCTTCTTAATCAGTGGAGCCCCATGCTCCCTCTGAAAAGTAATCATGTGCAATCCAGTAACACTATACTTCCCATCATCACCCATCTCAATATGCATCTAGAGATATTTCTCCTCTAGGTCACTGAATAACTCTTTGTTGCTAGTCATGTGGAATGAAGCTCCACTATCTAAGTACCATACACTTCCCATCATTGATGACACCATGCATGCAATGAGGGAAAAATCCAATTCGAATTGAGAGGCCAAAGCCTCACTCGCCGTTCCTCCTGAGGACTTCTTCTTGTACTTCTTGAGTATATAATTTGTAGAAAAATGGTCGAGCTCATGACAATGAAAGCACTTAACATTCCTCATGTCTTTCTTCTTACCTCCATGACAAGAATCCAATTTGGAATGGGAAGCTTTCCCTTTCCCCTTCTTAGGCTTAATTGGCAAGGCATAGTTCTCTTCATCATCAATATTTGATGAAGAGCCATCCCTAGTGTTCCTCTTGATCTCCTCTTGCATCAAATCCGACCACAATCATTCCCAATCTGGTAGCTTGCCCCGACCATTGACAGAGTCTTGATAACTATGCCAACTCATTGGGATTCCTTGAAGACGAAGAATCGCCATATCATCCTCGAAAACCGTGATTCCAACACTTCCAAGTTCATCACGACATTGAGTGAACTTGGTCAAGTATTTTGGAATAGTCTCGTCTTTCTCTATTTTAATTTTTCGAAGTTTGCCCTTTAGTGCCAATTTCCTTTTGTAGTTCTTGTTATGATACAAGTTTGTTAATGCTTTCCACATAGCATACAAAGTTTCCTTTCCATGGAGACTCGAGACAATGTGGTCTCGAACTCCCTCAAGGATTATCTGCTTCGCCTTTGCCACGCACTTCTTCCATTGGGCCAAGTCGTGTGCATCTGATACTGCTGGCTTAGGAATTTATTGATCAACAAATTTCTTCAAGTCATTATCCTCTAGCACAACCTCCATTCTATCCCTCCAGGCTATAAAATTCGAGTTGTCTTCCAAGGCATACTGAAGCTGCAAACCGTAGAACATCATCTGTCAGTCTTGAAGTATGTATTGCAAATTTGAATTTCACCTGTAACCTAAAACTCAAAAATTCAAAATCTCCTCTAGTATATTGTTCTCAGCATCGATACCATGTAGAAAATCCTGTAGATTCACAAGCTCATGTAATGTACTAAAGCACACGACAAGAATCTACTTCTACTTTCAACTAGTGGAAGTCAATAGATCGATGAAAACGATATGAACAAAAAGAAGACAAATCAATGGCACATAACACAAGATGTATCTAGGGAAAACCACTGCTCAAAACCCCGTTATCTGTATTGCGTATATCATAAATATGAGTGAATATACAAAGCTTGTTCTCACTAGAACAATTCCGCACAAGTATGTTCAACTCTCTCAGCTCACAACAAAGCTCTTGGCCAACACTTAGCCAGTTTTGCAGCTCTCCAAGCCCCTAATCTCTTGCTGATGAATAACCCATATTTAAAGGAAATTCATGCTTCCGAAATTGCGCAATCGAAAAATAGGATCAAAATCTTTGATGCATGCATGATATTTACACTCCAATAAATAATACAACCGATAGTACAATGTCCTTGCACTCTAGTAAGAATTGAGTCTTTCTTAGAATCGACATGCATGAGTTTCTGATGAGGGAATCTTCAGTTAATTAGAGTGACACTTGTGGATACACTATTCCACCAACTCGCTATTAACTCTATTATTTTCTCAAACAATTTGGAACTAATTTAACTTAACTTAACTTAGTAAATTGAGTGATGTAATTTCCAACTCAATTTAAACTCATACTGAACCCCTAAAACTTAAAGACAACATATATATGACTACAGAAAGACTTCCGACTCGAAATTCCTAAACTAATTAAATTAGTTAAACTTAATTAACTATTTACAAGATGCTATGAGAATAGAATTCGATTTTAATTCTTAGTTTAATTCAAGGACAAATTAAACTCGAAATTCTTGTTGTCATTTCTCAACATAATATACCTTCATATCACGATACCTATTTTCATTGGAGTCTCAATCCCCCATACTCTTTTTCCCCTCGGGCCACAACAAAATGGCAAGTCTGCCAAACCCCATCTCAACTATCTCAACTAGGCTCACTAGCCTAATCATTACCTAAGCTCTATGGCCTCAAACTCATAATTATGTTGGCCCAATAATCTAATATATCATACATACGTACACAAGGACATAAATAATCTAATATATCATACATACGTACACAAGGAAATAAGGCTCAATGGAACATGGATCACGAGCCTTATAATTATTGGTCCTTCGGCCCATTACATAAGCACACCAACCTTAAACATATTAGTATCTCAACCCACTAACCTTACACACCTATACTTATAGAGGCATGCAACCCTCAATCGAGTTCCACCTCACTAGGCTATTCAACATTAGAGATCACTAACCTAAATGTCACATGTACATGTTTCAGGGGATCCAAGTTAGGGGTGCTACATTCCTCTCCCCTTATTTATGCATTATTCTATGTGCATTCAAATATATGTATAATTGGCAATATACGAAGTGTTGCCGCATAGTCTTAGGATGCTCGCAGTTGGAATCGACACGTTCATTGTTCATGTCACACTAATGACTTTGTTTCGAGGCACACTCAACTTCCTATACCATTTGTGCATCAACAAGGTCTATATGCCCTCATTATGGCCCCACATGGATGGGTGTGCAACCTAGGATCATCACCATGAAACTCAAAGATATGCACTTATACCAACAACTTTCTTGAAGTTAGGTTTAATGGTTCTCATCACGTAATCATGTAAACTGAAAGTTGGGTTTGACCAGCCATGCTCTTAACGAAATGCAACTGTAGAGCCCTACAGTCTGATTTCATTACGAAGCCATAAAACCAGCTGGATAGAGCTAGAAAATAATAGCATTTAGGCATGTATGACAGCGACACTTCTAAAACCTGCAACCATTATGACCTTGGTCCTACTATTTATGTCTGAAAAAATTATAAACTTCATTATTACTGAAAAGCACCACCACATGATAGAATAACTGAGATGTACATTCTGTTGTATGGAACATAAGCCCTTCTCTGTATTTTTACAAAAGGTCAGGAACATATTCCATTCTGATTTCCAGTGCACATACATCCCCACAAAAGTGTATGTGTAGAGTAGCAAGCTCTTCCTGCTTTGTAAAGAGTTTGAATTATTGAATTATATGTCACGAGATCTCAAGAAATGCCTCTGATCAACATATGATCTATACAAATACAAGATTCTTGAAATTTACCAATCTCAGGCAAACCAGTGATTACTGCACAATATGAAAAAGCATCACAGCCATGTCCTTTTCTTTTTATCTCCACACCTTTAGCCCCTATTCAATCTTTCCTAATCTAAAGCAGCTTCCTGCTACTTCATCCTATAGTTCTTAAAATGAAAAGAATGCATCCTTTTTTTAATGTTGGGCTCACGTATTTCACCGTTAGAATATGGTGTTGTAAATGTGTAATCATTCTCTAGTATCATCTGTTGACTAGGCTTACTGTATAGAAACACAAATAATATTGAGTGGTCACACAAATTCAAGGGCTCTTAGTGATGACTGTATTCAAATCAGAAGAAGGCAAGAAGCTCAAAGAAAAAGTATTTGAAAACAATAAAGTTCCCATTTTTTTTTGGCATCACCCGTCCTCTTCTGCTTTTATAGAGTTGGCTCTTGGAGGATTCCAACACTATCTGAAATTAAGAATGGAAGTGAAGAGATGTATACCAAGGATAGCTTCTACCTGAATGCACTCCTCTTAGCTGCTGAAGATATAACTCGTGCCAAAATAAAATTGTTAAGAGTAAAATTGTTAAGAGTGAAGGGCGAACCTATCTGCAATTCTCTCTAAGAATGGAGGGATAACTCAACATATTGTGGTTGCAGAGTTGTTTTTATTTTAAAATCTGCTGATACAAGGGAACTCCAAATCTTCTTTATTATTTGCTAAATCTGTAGATTATACATCTTCTAAGTGTGTTGTAGCAAACACCAATTCTTCCTTTTGTAAAGTGTTATAGTAGTCTTCAAAGGCACATCTCCCTAGAAGTAATCTGTGTGCAAATTAATGCTTTACTTCAAATTTGTCTGCAACAATGTTAATCCTAAAGTTCTTCTTTTAAGAATAGAGTTTGTTTTTGTTTAAAACAATCAGAGGTTTATAACTAGTATAGATCCATCTTAAGTATGGATCTAACATGAGATCAAATTTCTTAAGTGGAAATTTTTTTAGATTGCAAAATATAGTATGTTATTTTTCATTCTTTAAATTATATTTTTGAATGCTAAATAAAGCATATATAGGACCAAATAAAAATTTTAACCATAAAACTTAAGTTTTTATATATATAAATATATTTGAAGTTGATATGGACATAAATTATTTAACATAGATCTTCAAATAATTTGTTTAAATCTGTTGTTAAAATATTTTTGAAAAGTATAATATTTAAACTCTGATTACTTTAAACATCAACACATTTTTTTTAATTTCTAATTACTTTACAACATGTTGATTTTTTTTAATTATAGTAGGCTTTATTTTTCTATTTAGGATATAATTTTTAATTTTAGTTTTAATTTTAAAGAGGCATGGACAGACCATAAGTTACACATCACTTGATACTGGGCTGTAGATTGAGCTCCTCTATTTAAAGACTTACACATCCCCTCATACTCTACTGTAGAATAAGCCTCTCTACTCAATTACTGAAAATAACTGGTAAATAAAGAACCACAATAATATTTTCTCTCTAATAGATTCCCCAAACTCATATACTTCATACTACAAAAATTATGTCTATTCCCGTCTAACTATCAGCTAGCCTTATGTGTTGAGCATGCACATGTCAAACCCGAAGAGTATCTCTCTGTACTATTCAGCAATAAAGGAAAAATTATAGTCTTCTCTTTGGAAGAGAAGATGGAAAGAAATTTGAAAGGACAACCCAATAGAGCTTCATTTCCTTGACATCTCTTAGTATTGTAGCTCGAGAAAGATCCATCTTGACATTAAACAAAAGGCTATAAGTCAATACTACAACACGCTCAGCAATGGGTAGATTTACCACGTGAAAACTTTAGCAAAGCATTAGAAAAGATGAAATTCTCCCTACAGTTCTATAGGTCCACAAATGTCCTCAAATATGTGATTGTATATATTGGAGGAATACAAGCTCTCATCTTAAATCATGTAGAGCATCATTTTTCTCAATCCCAAATTCTGTCAAAGGTATTTCACTGCTTTGAGCACCATGAATGGATTCCATAAGAAAATCAGAGTAAGATGCAAATTATATTCCATCTTTATACATAGCATCAGCCATTGCATTCAATTTTCCGATTTAAAATGACAAATAAATCCCCAATTACTCGTAAGGATTGGACGCCTTTATATGCATCAAGCTTCATTAGCAACATCAAAACCTTAATCCTCTACAACCTTCATAGCCTTAACTATTATTTATCCACCTTTAATCAGTATAGGTGACATTTTACTGGTGATGGTGACTTGTGTCGCATGGATGCGGTTGTTTATTCTTTTTTGGGTATTCTATTCTTCCTCAGCTTCCATGCCTATTTCGCCAATTTCTTCTTGAGGAGAAAATTGAAATCACCTCGTTGTCGCTCCTCTCCTTTATGGGGTGGTTGTGGTATAATTTGTGGAGCAAATCTATTGCGAAGCTCACCAATGACTTGTTTCCTTTGCCTTTTTTCTATTCCATATACCTTTGTCTACATTACTACGGTAGGTGGTGCTCACGAATATATAACAACACTTCTATCCCATGTATTTATTGCAAAACTAATCATGTGCACAACATAAGATGTATTACACATCAAATGCACTTGGCAATGATACGAAGTGAGGAAGAACCTTTTATGGATTTAGAATACCACTGATGTCTAGAAGTTCCTTGAAGCAAACCATTATTTTCATCTCAATTGAAGCTACATAGTGCCATGCCTAGAGCTTTACAAATCGAATTCATATATTTTGTATCTTCATCTGACGAGACAAATGAAATCAGAATAACATCATCTGCACCTTTCAACTAAGTATAGCATCAATAATGAATTCCTTGTATAGCATACAGAATTGTAATAGAAAGGAAATGAACTATTTCAAATGGCCTGTAAGTTTTCAAAGTTTCCTTGAAAGGATGCTGCTTGTCTGTTTAAATAAGCTTGAGCTATTTTTGTAGGATAAAAATTGGGCTAGATAGTTTTATAATTACTATCTCTGTTATTGTCCACATTTTTGTTCTCTAAAGGGCCATCCCACTCTACATACATGTTGCTTCTAGTAGTCCTTTTAGTATTTCTACCG
This sequence comes from Pinus taeda, assembly GCA_000404065.3. Classification (NCBI taxonomy): domain Eukaryota; kingdom Viridiplantae; phylum Streptophyta; class Pinopsida; order Pinales; family Pinaceae; genus Pinus; species Pinus taeda. The sequence continues at coordinate 48,233 of APFE030167713.1, forward strand.
GATTCATCCATATCATGAAAGAATTCATAAAATTCCTCATCAACCATATTAGCTCTATTACTTTGTTGGCCCATATTTTTTTATTGGGACACTTGTAAGTTTCCCCTACGATGGAATGTCACCATAACGAAGGCCCATACCTTGTATAAGTGTACCGTCCACTGACAGGTAAGAGTTGATCCAACTGGACTATGCTATCCATTGGTTTGCAAAGAATATCCATCTCTTGACTTCAAAACCTACAACAAACATGCATGCTATCTTATCAGTACCAATAGCTTTGTTTGATAGAATGAAGAAAGAAATTTGAACCTGTATGGTGGATTGTACAATAATTTTACTGTAATCCAAGGGTACTATTATGAGGTAGAGAATTGAAATTACACTGGAAAACACGCTAATAACAGAAAATCCTGCCAAAACATTTCATGGTTGACCAGGTATTCACAAGCCTAGTCCTCCCAGAAAATCAGAAAGCCTATATTTTTTTACAATCATGGCACTTCCATGTACAACACCAAGATGCTGGAGGTTTACTTTTCCTCTGCCATGCCTTTATGAATGCTTGTAAAAATAGCTAGTGCCAAAAGGGTAAGTGCCTTTCTAAATTCAAAGTACTTGCAGTCAATGGAACTCAGTTTTTTTTTTAAATTATTGGTAGTTATCAATGATCTCTTGCTTCTCCTCTTCGTTTGAATACTAGAGCACACTTCGGATAACATAATGAGATAGTTTTTGATAGATATGAAAAACTCGCAATACAGAATTCACATCCATGCCAGGGACTGGATTATTTCCTCATTAGTTGTGGATGTAGGAAATAGATAAACGATGATCACACTCTAAAAGTAAACCAAACTTGCATTCAACAGTAGTTGGTTTTGATAGTACACAGTCTAAAGATATGTTGCACTCAATCTCTTGGTTGCTCCGCAAAGCTTCCAATAACTTCTGAATAGGGTGAATTGCTTGATATGCTCCTCTCTTTCTACTAGCCTGCATAGATATAAATAATTATTACTATGTTATTTATTACAAGGAAAGGTAAATCAAATATTAACTTTCCACATAATTAGAAAGCAATCACACAAATAAGGTTCATCAACCCCTGGAAAACTCCAATTCCTGGAAAAACCAAGCCTAATAGAATTTTATTAGATTTCAGCCAAAACCTTGACAATCCTGCAGGGGAGCCCTGCTCAACATTTGGTCCCATACCTGGGAGACCTACTTAACGCTTAACCCTTGACCCTCAGTGGCCAAGGAGACCCTACTGGATCCTTGGCATATTGGGGCTTGGCACACTTAAAATGGAGACAAATATTATAAATTTATTTATAGGCTTCATTGAATTAAGGGTCAGAAATACCATGTGCCTGAAACCATTAATTGCACATTGTCATTCCCAAATCAAAGTTAATCTTAACATACTACAAGTAAGCATAAAATATCCATGAAAATGAGATTATGTGTAAACATGAAGACATTTACAAAACATAAAATTAGGGGTCACAAAACCATGTGCTTGAAACCATTAGTTTTAGTTTATCATTTCCAAGTCAAAATTAATCCTAACATACTACGAGTAACACGTAAAATAACATACTGCAACACATAAAATATCGATGAAGATAAGATAATGTGTAAACATGAAGACATTTACCCACAATAAAAAAAAATTGTGCAAATTGGAAAATCAACAACATCATGGATATAATACTTTGTTTGCAATTCCATCCTCGAAGTTGAGGAAACATGCCCATAGTCCAAGCCCATCCAAGAGGAGGAAAGAAAAAGAGGCGTACTCAAGCCTAGAAACTCTCCTATGCCATACTAAAGTTGTATTTGTCCATAGTCGATTTATGTTTCACTTCAGAGCCCAAGAAAGGTATCGGCAACAAAGAAAATACTTTCAGGATGAGACAACTTCACATGATAATGTCTACACTGAATTACATACCAGAAAACTCCTCGTTAGTAGACTTTACACACATTGTTTGCCTGATCCTTTCGATAATACGATTTTTTTTTCAAATAGATCATCCCACGAAGAGGGATGAGGAGGCTGTCATCGAAGGGTGTGGTTCACAAAGAATGAAGCAGCATCGCAGGATGTGGTTCACAAAGAATGAAGCAGAATGGAGAATAAAATTTTAATATTTGCTAGATAGCACTGCTATATAGGAGAATAATATCAGGTTGAGTCTATAGGTTTATTTTACATTTTATAACCAGAGTTTGTATATATTGTTTTTAGTGTTTTCTATAAATAAAAAAAACGTTTTAAATAGAAAAATTAATATTAGTTATATTAAAAAATATTGATATATTTGTAAAAATAATTAGAAGTTAAAAATAATTGTGAATAAAATGTTTAAATTTTATAATTTAAATAATATTTTAATAAGAAATTTAAATAAATCTTTTAAAAAAATTTACACTTGAAGAAATTTGATCCTTTCAACTCATATCAATTCTATATTTAAAGTATGATCCTTTTAACTCATGTCAAATCTATATTAAAAATAGATCTATATTGGTTGTAACAAAAAATAAATAAATTGAAAAAAAAAGAAAGAAGAAGAAAACGTGATTCTAGCTAGATTTGCCAATTAAACGCACAAATAGGATAACCATAATTCCGAGTTTTGAAAAGAACCCTTGGCAGTTATTTTGAACAATGAGATTCATTCCAACAGAGACTCAGAACGATGCGAAAAAGGACCTGACCTGACCATGTTGTTGTGGTTTTACTTTTTGGATGTTCTAAGAGCAACATCCCTTTGAGGTTGCCAGCATTGTAATTTCGATCACAACATCCTTCGAAATTCCTTTATAGCTTCCTGAGGAATTACTTGAAATTATTGTTGGAGATCAGATGCACATCAAACAATAAAACATATACACTGCCATTAAATCATGCACAGGAAACACAACAATTAACGTGATTCACCCAACCAATCTGGGCTACGTCCACCAAACATAGGCATCGTCACTTCTTTATTAATCAAATAGGAGATTACATAAATCAAATCCTCACAACTCTCACCACTTAAACAATCCGTATGGACATCTAATTTATAGCAAGGAGAATCTAACTCCCTCATAAATCCTCTCAACTCAAATTTAGGATGCATTAACTCCCTCCCAACAACCTGGAGCTAATCTAGCAACAAATTCCTATTGTTGTCATCTACTGAGATTTTTGCCTATTTTACATACAACATAAAATCTCAACAATCTCCACCTTGACAACAATTAGCCTGATGCCCTGTTTCTTTATTACTTTATCTTTTCTGCAAGCCAAGAGAAGCCAAACACCAGCGTAGCTTCTCTAGCAAAACTGGTTTCGTGAACATGTCTGCACAATTCTCCTTTGTATGCACCTTTTCAAGAGAGACTCCCTTTTCAGTGATAACTTGTCTTACAAAATGGTACTTGACTGGTATATGCTTTGGTTTACTATGATAGGCCGGATTTTTAGCCAAATGTATTGCACTTTGACTGTCACAAAATAACTTGATGTTGTCGTGCAACCTACCAAATTCACCAAACAAGCCTTTCAACCAAATCGCTTCTTTGCAAGCATGAGAAGCAGCAATGTATTCTGCTTCAGTAGTGGATAAA
>APFE030167713.1:52820-104073 GCA_000404065.3 Pinus taeda
ATCTAATTGCTGCAACTCTAAATCAAGCAAAGCCACTAATGCTAACACAATTCTAATTGAAACAATTTTAACCACTGGTGAAAAAATCTCATGAAAGTCAATACCGGCTTTCTGAGAAAACCCTTTTGCAACCAGCCACGCTTTGTACCTATCTTCCTTATCATTCACACCTCGTTTCAGCTTGAAAACCCATTTACACCCCACAATTTTCCTATCTTTCGGAAGCTCAACCAGATCCCATGTGCCATTCTTACCTAAGGCCATCATTTCGTCCTTCATGGCTGCTTTCCACTTGTCACTATTCGTACCTTCTATTGCTTCCTGATAGCACAGAGGTTCATTGTCATTAGCAGTAAATGCAACTGAAGTAGCGTAATCATAATACCTTCTCGGTGGCCATTTGATTCTTGTCGACCTCCTTAAGGATGTTTCTGGTGCTTCCTCGATTGACTCACTACCATCTATAGGAACTTCTTGATGATCAGTATCTGAGACCTGTTCATGATCTGAACCTGAACCCTATTCATGTTCTGATTCTGAAACTTGTTCATGACTAGTATCTGAACTATGTTCATCATGACTATCATTAGAAATGCTCTCAAACTGAACATGTTGAAAGTCAGATACATCATCGTGTTTCAATCTACTATCTACATCTAACTGTACAAGAGAGGATTCATTAAACTTTACATCTCTGTTGATGATCATTTTGCGGGTAGTAGGATCCCACAATCTATATCCCTTTGTTCTAACACCATACCCAACAAAGATATACCTTTTAGACTTTGGATCTAATTTAGTTCGCTCATGTTTAGGCACTAGAGCATATGCAACACAACCAAACACTCTGAGTTTAGAATAGTCACAAGGGTGTCCTTTCCATACCTCTTGCGGAATCTTGCAGTCTATTGCCGTCGATGGAGATCGGTTGATCACACAACAAGCTATTGCCACTGCTTCTGTCCACAACTCCTTTTGTAACCCGGCATTACTCAGCATACTCCTTGCTCTCTCTAGAAGAGTCATGTTCATGCGTTCAGCAACTCCATTTTGCTGAGGAGTATAAATCGTGGTCTTATGTCTCTCGATCCCTGCATCCTTGCAATAGTGTCAAACTCCTTTGAAGTAAACTCACCACCATTGTCAGTTCTTAAACGTTTTATTGTTCTACCAGTGTTGTTTTCTACCAATGCTCTAAACTGTTTGAAAACTGAAAAAACATCAGACTTTCTTTTCAACATGTAGACCCACACCTTCCTAGAAAAGTCATCAATAAATGATACAAAATAAGACGAACCACCATATGAGGTTGTAGGGGCTAGTCCCCAAACATATGAATGGAAATAATCAAGTATGCCTTTACTAGTATGTTTGCCTGTTTTAAACTTTTGTTTCCTTTGTTTTCCAAACAGACAATGCTTATAGAAATCTAATTTTCCAGACTTCAGATTTGGAAGTAACTTGCGATTGGCCAAAACTTTCAATCCTCTTTCACTCATATGCCCCAATCTTTGATGCCATAAGTGAATGGAACTACTGTCATGTTCAGACACCGTAGACAAAAAATCTGACCCTGTACCTCCTTCTAACTAAAATAGATTTCCTATCTTCTTAGCTTTCATAACTAGTAAAATGCCTTTGTAAATTTTCATTACTCCACCTTGAATTACAGTTTTATATCCATTTGAATCAAGTGCTCCTAATGAAATCAATTTTTTTCTTAAAGCTGGTACATGTCTCACATCAGTTAACAGTTTAGTACATTTGCAGTTGTATGCTCCCAATCCCCACAATATTACATGTTACATCATTACCCATGTACACAACTCCATCATTAATTGATTTATATGTCTTAAACCATTCTTTATGGATACACATGTGGTTTGATGCACCAGAATCTAACAACCAATGTTGATCATGATTTGACACATTAACTGATAATACTTCATCACTCATACCTGAACCAGATGTCGAACCTGTATCTGTCGTATTTTCCTCCTTCTTCTCTGTCGAAGAATCTACTTTTGAAGTTTGTTGCTGTCGCTTCCAGCAGTCCTTCTTTAAATGCCCTAATTTGCCACAAAACAAACACTTTAGCTTACTCTTCTTCCCTTTCGACTTTGAATGTGAGTCGCTCGGCTTCCTGGGGCGTCTTTCTTTCGAACGACCTCTAACCATCATAGCTTCTGATGTAGAGGTTTCGGAATGTGACCTCCTCCTTGTTTCTTCCGATAATAAGGATGCAACTACATCATCAAACTTAATAGTTTTTGATGAACTAAGACTTATAGAAGTAACAAAATGATCCCATGACTCAGGCAATGAGCACAATAAAGTAATAGCTTTATCCTCAGATGGAACTTTTACTTCTATACTTTGTAATTGCACAAGAAGAGTATTAAAAGCATTTAATGATCAGCAATCGATGTACATTCCTTCATTCGCAAACTATACAACTGTCGCTTCAGGAGAATCCTATTGGTTAAGGATTTGGTCATGTACAGTTTCTCTAGTTTCGTCCACAAACTAGCAGCTGTTGTCTCCGACACGATATTAAACAAGACATCATCAGCTAGACACAGTCGAATAGCACTTATCGCTCTTTCATCCATCTCGGCCCACTCATTATCTGTGATGCTGTAAGGCTGTTTGGATTTGCCCAACAATGCCTTTGCCACGCCATGTTGGACAAGCAAATCATGCATCTTCACCTTCCAGATATCGAAATTATTTTTGCCATTAAACTTCTCAGTTTAAACTGGGCACTTTGAGTTTTCGCCATCTTGTATCAGCAAAAAACACAATAATCTCCAAAACCAACATTTAAATACCAGCAATTTAAAAAAAAACTGCCTATGCCTTATAGCCTTGCTTTTAAAAAAAAACTTTTGCTTTTGTTTTATTGCTGTGCAACTTACAGTACATTGGGAAAAAATTAATCTCAAAACAAATATATATATATATATATATATATATATATATATGTTTTTTTTTTTTGCTGCTATGCATATGACAGCACACAACCGAGTAAATCAAAATGAAATGGAGCAATGCGCCAAACATAGCACACTAATCCTGTCCGCTGATAGAATCTCTTATTTCGCTGCTCTAAGTGTTCAAGTTTCTTACTCTGAATCTCTTATTTCATTCCTACGTCTAGCATAAAGCTTACACTCTTTAGGGGACCAATAACCACCATCCCGTCAGATACTTGTTGGATGTTAAGCGATCTATTTCACATCACGTGAATGTATCTTGCCGACAGAGGCTCAAACTTGGGACCGAGTTTCCTCTGCGTGTTCTCCAGGCAGCAATCAATCAATACACAACATGCAGCAATCGATCAATAGACATTAGCAACGCATGTTCAAAACACGCACCTCCATGTAGTTGAACAGCAACCACGCACCTCTACGCAGTTGAACAGCAACCACGCACTCCACACAGTTGGACATCAGATCAACCATGCACCTCCACACAGTAATGTATACTGATTTGGTTTGCCCAGCACCAGTGCTCCATGCACTAGTGCTCCAGCGGAATACCTCCACGTAGGTTTATATCAGCTCCATTAAGTGCAGGCTCCACGCAGCATTGACACGCAACAGCAATTCAACCATACTCAGTACTGCTACAAAACAACCTCCTTCGCTGCACCACGCCTCCAACATTGCTCTGATACCAATTGTTGGAGATCAGATGCACAACAAACAATAAAACATATACATTTCCATTAAATCATGCACAGGAAACACAACAATTAACGTGGTTCACCCAACCAATCTGGGCTATGTCCACCAAACATAGGCATCGGCAATTCTTTATTAATCAAACAGAAGATTACATAAATCAAATCCTCACAAACTCTCACCACTTAAACAATCCATATGGACATCTGATTTATAGCAAGGAGAATCTAACTGCCTCACAAATCCTCTCAACTCAAATTTAGGATGCATTAAATCCCTCCCAACAACGTAGAGCTAATCTAGCAACAAATTCCTATTGTTGTCATCTACTGAGATTTTTGCCTATTTTACATACAACAGAAAATCTCAACAATTATTTATAGAAATCAAATTGACATTGAAAAACCATGATAGTATCAGAGCACAATTTCTTTCAACATATACATCCCTGATCACGTCGTGTATATGTATATCTAGACTAGAAGAAAATGATCACCAGATAATCTCCGATGAGAAATTTGTTCCAAATTGAGAAGAAGTTATGCAACACGATTTTTGATATCCATGTTTCCAAGAGCTCTGCATGCTCCAAGCAACGCTTGACAAAGACTAGCATTTGGTTCAACTAGCATATTGTTAACAAGATCCTTTGCCTCTTCTAAATACCCGCATTGACCCAAATGAGCCTGCGAAGAAGGAATAGTATTCTATTCTTCGGTCTAGTGACCATTCCATCGACATGGACAAAAATATCATTGACCTTCATCCATAATGCTTGCATGATAGCACGTAGACAGAACACCATGGTTATATTTTCTGGCTTAATTCTTGCAAATTCATCTCTTCAAAGAGTTCAAGAACATTACTTTTTTTGCCAGGTTAGTCGTGTCCTCTAATTATAATGCTTGGATGAAAACGTAGACAAAACACTATCGTTATATTTTCTGGTTTTATTCTTGCAAATTCATCTCTTGAAAGAGTTCAAGAACCTTATTGTTTTTGCCCTGTTGGTAGTGTCCTTTAATTATAGTATTCTAAGGAAATAGGTCTTGTAAATGAATTTTGTTAAACACGGTAGGAAACTCCAATAACCTACATTGGCGTACTTGTTTATGTGTGATTTTTTTTTGTTATCCCTCTTGTAAATATATTTATGAATTGTAATTCATATAAATATTGTGGAAATGTAAATATGGTGACTCTTTTGAGAAGAGTGGACAACGATTCAGAGTTTGAAAAGAAGTTGCTTGGGAAGTGAAGTGTGTGTAAGACTATCATTTAATATGCCACAAGTGTTTTTGACTAAGTTTAATGACATGGAGGTAGGGAGGTGGAGAATGGGCTTCCTCAATGTAGGGCAATCCCATATCACCTCTGTCCTTGTGAACCCCTGTCCTTGTGATTCACGTTGAGTTGTCAACACACAAGGCATATTTGAGGGTCAAAACAGAAAAAGGCTAGTAGGAAAAGAGGCATCTAGAGAGACAAGGAAGAGGGAATTCGCATACCATGCACACTAAGAGGGTGTGGATGTGACTACCGTGGAATATATACATAGTTTAGTGTGTTGTGATTGCAAGTATGCAAGGCTAGGAATACAAGATCTACAAGTGAATTCCCACAATGAAGGAGAACACTAACAATAGTGTTGGCACAAGAGCACGCCAAGGAGCACAATTTAAGAGAAGCAAAGCGCAGAGGAGACACTGTGTATTTTAGAGTCCTACCAGGTTGAGTAGGTGGAAACATAAGATGCTCTGGATTCCTTGCTAGCAATGGGAAAACATTGTGTGTTACTGATACATGCATGGTTAGCAGGGAAGATATAGTTTTCTCTAAATACCCATATTGACCCAAATGAGCCTATGAAGAAGGAAGAGTATTCTATTCTTCGGGCTAGTGACCATTCCATTGACATTGACAAAAATATCATTCATCTTCTTCAATAATGCTTGCATGATAGTAGGTAGACAGAACACCATGGTTATATTTTCTGGCTCAATTCTTGCAAATTCATCTCTTCAAAGAGTTCAAGAACTTTATTGGTTTTGCCAGGTTGCTCATGTCCTCTAAATATAATGCTTGCATGAGAACGTAGAGAGAACACCATCGTTATATTTTTTGGTTTGATTCTTGCAAATTCATCTCTTGAAAGAGTTCAAGAAATTTATTGTTTTTTCCACGTTGGTAGTGTCCTCTAATTATAGTATTCCAAGAAAATAGGCCTTGTACATGAATTTTGTTAAACACTTGGTAGGAAACTCCAATAACCCACATTTGGCATACTTGTCTATGTGTGAAATCTCTTTTTTGTTATCCATCTTGTAAATATATTTATGAATTGTAATTCATGTAAATATTGTGGAAATGTAAATATGGTGACTCGTTTGAGAAGAGTGGACAAGGATTCAAAGTTTGAAAAGAAGTTGCTTGAGAAGTGAAGTGTGTGCAAGACTATCATTTAATATGCCACAAGTGTTTTTGACTGAGTTTAATGGCATGGAGGTAGGGAGGTGGACTATGGGCTTCCTCAATGTAGGGCAATCTAATATCACCTCTATCCTTGTGAACCTCTGTCCTTGTGAGCCACGTTGAGTTGTCAACACACAACGTATAGGTGAGGGTCAAAACAGAAAAAGGCCAGAAGGAAAAGAGGCATCTAGAGAGACAAGGAAGAGGGAATTCACATACCATGCACAATAGAAGGGTGTGGATGTGACTACTGTGGAATATATACATGGTTTAGTGTGTTGTGATTGCAAGTATGTAGGGCTAGGAATACAAGATCTACAAGTCAAATCCCACAATGAAGGAGAACACTATCAATAGTGTTGACAGAAGAGCACACCGAGGAGCACAATTTAAGAGAAGCAAAGCACAATGTACTTTAGTTTCCTACCAGGTTGAGTAGGTGGAAATAGAACATGCTCTCGGTTCCTGGCTAGCAAAGGGAAAACTCTGTGTCTTACTGATACATGCATGGTTAGCAGAGAAGATATAGTTTTCTCTAAATACCCGTATTGACCCAAATGAGCCTATGAAGAAAGAAGAGTATTCTATTCTTCGGGCTAGTGACCATTCCATCAATATTGACAAAAATATCATTGACCTTCATCCATAATTCTAGCATGATAGCATGTAGACAGAACACCATGGTTATATTTTCTAGCTTAACTCTTGCAAATTCATCTCTTGAACGAGTCCAAAAACTTTATTGTTTTTGCCACATTGGTCTTGCCCTCTAATTGTAATGTTTTCATTACAACACGTAGACAGGACACTATGGTTATATTTTCTGGTTTAATTCTTACAAATTCATCTCTTGAAAGAGTTCAAGAACTTTATTGTTTTTGCCACGTTGGTAGTGTCCTCTAATTATAGTATTCAAAGAAAATAGGTCTCGTACATGAATTTTGTTAAACATTTTGTAGGAAACTCCAATAACCCACATTTGGCATACTTGTCTATGTGTGAAATCTCTTTTTTGTTATCTCTCTTGTAAATATTTTTATGAATTGTATTTCTTGTAAATATTGTGGAAATGTAAATATGATGACTCATTTGAGAAGAGTGGACAAGGATTCAGAGTTTGAAAAGAAGTTGCTTTGGAAGTGAAGTGTGTGCAAGACTATCATTTAATATGCCACAAGTGTGTTTGACTGAGTTTAATGGCATGGAGGTGGATTATGGGCTTCCTCAATGTAGGGAAATCCCATACAACCTCTCTCCTTGTGAGCCATGTCGAGTTGTCAACGTGCAAGGTATAGGTGAGGGTCAAAACAGAAAAAGGCCAGTAGGAAAAGAGGCATCTAGAGAGACAAGGAAGAGGGAATTCACATACCATGCACACTAAGAGCACGTGGATGTGACTACCGTGGAATATATACATGGTTTAGTGTGTTGTGATTGCAAGTATGCAGGGCTAGGAATACAAGATCTACAAGTGAATTCCCACAATGAAGGAAAACACTAACAATAGTTTTGGTGCAAGAGCACACTGAGGAGCACAATTGAAGAGAAGGAAAGAGAAGAAGAGGTGGAGACACTGTGTATTTTAGTGTCCTACCAAGTTGAGCAAGTGGAAATGGAACATGCTTTAGGTTCCTAGCTAGCAAAGGGAAAACTTTGTGTCTTATTGATACATGCATGGTTACCAGGGAAGATATAGTTTTCTCTAAATACCCGTATTTACCCAAATGAGCCTATGAAGAAGGAAGAGTATTCTATTCTTCGGGCTAGTGACCATTCCATCAACATTGACAAAAATAGCATTGACCTTCATCCATAATGCTTGCATGATAGCAAGTAAACGGAACACCATGGTTATGTTTTCTGGCTTAATTCTTGCAAATTTATCTCTTGAATGAGTTCAAAAACTTTATTGTTTTTGCCACGTTGGTCTTGCCCTCTAATTATAATGTTTGCATTACAACACGTAGACAGAACACTATGGTTATATTTTTTGGTTTAATTCTTTCAAATTCATCTCTTGAAAGAGTTCAAGAACTTTATTATTTTTGCCACGTTAGTAGTGTCCTCTAATTATAATATTCAAAGAAAATAGGTCTCGTACATGAATTTTGTTAAACATTTTGTAGGAAACTCCAATAACCCACATTTGGCATACTTGTCTATGTGTGAAATCTCTTTTTTGTTATCTCTCATGTAAATATTTTTATGAATTGTATTTCTTGTAAATATTGTGGAAATGTAAATATGATGACTCATTTGAGAAGAGTGGACAAGGACTTAGAGTTTGAAAAGAAGTTTCTTTGGAAGTGAAGTGTGTGCAAGACTATCATTTAATATGCCACAAGTGTTTTTGACTGAGTTTAATGGCATGGAGGTCGAGTATCAGCTTCCTGAATGTATGGAAATCCCATACCACCTCTGTCCTTGTGAGCCACGTTGAGTTGTCAACGTGCAAGGTATAGGTGAGGGTCAAACCAGAAAAAGGCCAGTAGGAAAAGACGCATCTAGAGAGACAAGGAAGAGGGAATTCACATACCATGCACACTAAGAGGGAGTGGATGTGACTACCATGGAATATATACATGGTTTAGTGTGTTGTGATTGCAAGTATGCAGGGCTAGGAATACAAGATCTACAAGTGAATTCCCACAATGAAGAAGAACACTAACAATATTTTTGGTGCAAGAGCACACTGAGGAGCACAATTGAAGAGAAGGAAAGAGAAGAAGAGGTGGAGACACTGTGTATTTTAGAGTCCTACCAAGTTGAGCAGGTGGAAATGAAACAAGCTTTAGGCTCCTGGCTAGCAAAGGGAAAACTTTGTGTCTTATTGGTACATGCATGGTTACCAGGGAAGATATAGTTTTCTCTAAATACCCGTATTTACCCAAATGAGCCTATGAAGAAGGAAGAGTATTCTATTCTTTGGGTTAGTGACCATTCCATCGACATTGACAAAAATATCATTGACCTTCATCCATAATGCTTGCATGATAGCAGGTAGACGGAACACCATGGTTATGTTTTATGGCTTAATTCTTGCACATTCATCTCTTGAATGAGTTCAAAAACTTTATTGTTTTTTCCACGTTGGTCTTGCTCTCTAATTATAATGCTTGCATTACAACATGTAGACAGAACACTATGGTTATATTTTCTGGTTTAATTCTTGCAAATTCATCTCTTGAAAGAGTTGAAGAAATTTATTATTTTTGCCACGTTGGTAGTGTCCTCTAATTATAATATTCAAAGAAAATAGGTCTTGTACATGAATTTTGTTAAACATTTTGTAGGAAACTCCAATAACCCACATTTGACATACTTGTCTATGTGTGAAATCTTTTTTATTATCTCTCTTGTAAATATTTTTATGAATTGTATTTCTTGTAAATATTGTGGAAATGTAAATATGATGACTCGTTTGAGAAGAGTGGACAAGGATTCAGAGTTTGAAAATAAGTTTCTTTGGAAGTGAAGTGTGTGCAAGACTATCATTTAATATGCCACAAGTGTTTTTGACTGAGTTTAATGGCATGGAGGTAGGGAGGTGCAGTATGGGCTTCCTCAATGTAGGGAAATCCCATACCACCTCTGTCCTTGTGAGCCATGTTGAGTTGTCAACGTGCAAGGTATATGTTATCATAAATCAGTACTAAGGGCTGCTACTTAATAAGATCTCATGAAACTGTTTCAAACCAGGCTTTAGACTAAGGTTTAGCCTCCTTAGTCAGAGAGGGCTCTCTCACAGATTTTGATATGCATTAAGGGCAAGAAAAGATGGCTAACTCTTTAAACAGTATATGAAATTTAAGCTGGTTGGAACAACACAATAAGGCTTCTCCCATTGGGCTCATGGAGTCATACACTTCTACAGTAAACAAGTAGCTACTCAATCATGGAAACCAAGGCATATAATGTTTAAATGCTCAAAACATTTACCAAGAAGAACCTCAACTCAATAAACATACACAGAAAGTCTGAGCACTAGGTGAATTCGGAGTGATTGCATGTTTAGTGAACTGTAAAACAAGATGAATAAAGACCAAATCACACATACTTTGAGCATTTGAAACACAAGATGAATCTTGGGAAGAAAAAGTATCCTTTCTATTACTGTCAAAGTCCTTTACATAAGCCACTATGAAAACTCTGTTTTTTTATAAAAATCTCCAACCCTTTTTACATCAGAATTTTTCCTATATATAGGAAAACAAAACTAAACTACCTTGAGTCTCCTCCTCCAGCATGAGGCGAGCTCGAAAATCTATCATTAATTACCTTATCTATATTTAAACTAACTTATTAAATACAAAGGTATTGCGCTGTAAATACATAAAGTCCTATTCCTATTGAAACTCTAATTCTATCTCCTCGTGTGCATGATGCTTTCTTGAGCTTTGACACCTGTACCATTTCTGTAGTGGCTGAAATACATTGGAGAGGCATTCACTGAATGAGCTGCCTTGGATTCTAACTGTGCAGATGACTCATTATTTGATGAAGATGTGTGCCCTGTTTTCACGGTCTCTGCCTTCCATTAGTCTTTATTTCCAAAAGAACATGCTTTAAGCTGATTAATACCTTTAGTAACCACGCATAACACCATATGCCTTATGATCTGGACGCTTTGTGAACTGAACAGGTGTTCAACACAAAATTCCGGTAAACCTACCAGAACCCTAATAATTCGGTCATAAAGTAGCTTTAGGAAGACTTTAGCAAAAAAACAAAATATTTCACCTTTTTGCTCCAACACTTACACCTGTCATTCTTTGAATGCTTAGATAGCCTTGTATGGTCTCTTTCCTGCCCTCGAGGCATTTCTTTTCAAAATTTGCTGACCTCAGCATCAATTTCATTGTTTTCTTTGCAAAACAGTCATCTACAGCAGTTTCGTAGCGCGCTACGAAACTGCTGTTCTTTTTCAAAAATACAGTCTTCAATAAAATTATCAAATACTTTGTGACTGTAACAGCTTCGTTTCTGGCTTCAAAACTCCTAATTTATCTTCCTTTTATATGTCGTGCTTACATGCCTCAAAAACTAATGAACTTAAGAAAAATAAAACAAAATCTTGGGGTAGCACCTGGCCTTAAAAAATTTGCAGTTTTTATTTGGCAGCTAACTTACCTAGCTGAGCTTTAAGTTTTGCAAGCTCTTTTTCCATGGCTGCAATTTCTGCTACAGTTTTCTCCAAATTAGCCATTTCTTCCTCAGCTGCCTCCCATTGTTCCTTTGAATATGAAGTTTTGGTTTCTATGGCAATGGGGACGTTTTTATCCATATCTTTCTTTTTGATTTCCTTTGCTTTTTTTACTTCAGGTAGCTGCTTCTCCATTTCTTTGGCCTGTCTTCTTGTGTATGGTTTTCTTTTCATTTCCTTTGTCTTCTCTGCTTTAGGCAGTTGTTTAATTTCCTTTGTTGCAGGTACCTTCATAGCTACCTCATCCTTGTGCAATTGCTCAGCTACTTTGATTTGCCTCCTGGTGACTGGCCTTCGTGGTTTGACCATAAATTCATTACCAGATTCTTCAAACCTTAACCTCTTTGAGGCCTTTGATTTTTTGGTGCTATCAGGTGATGACTGGGTTAGGACAATAGGCATTGACTCAACCAGCACTGATTTAGCTTGTTCAAAATCAATTGCCTCAAGCAAATCATTTAGACTAGCTTTTGACATAGGGCTTTCTTCCGCAGCTATTGATTTGCCTTTTTCTCTACTTAGCTGACTTCTGGTTCTGACTCTTGACACCTGTTCAACTCCACTTGACCCTAGTGCATCTTTCTGGTGCTTGATTTTCTCCTTTGATGACTTAGGTGTCTCCTTTGCTGATGATTTAGGTGTCTCCTTTATAACCACAGACTTCTCTGATTTACTCAACTTGGTTTTGGGCTTCTTTTGGCCTTTCACCTTCTTTCTGAGCTCAGCCAGAGTAGGTTCTTCAATTCTTCTTTCTCTTTCCCTATCCGGCAATGGAGTGAGGCCCATCTTGCTTTGAAAGCCGGCCATAAAAATAAAAGAATCCCAATCTCTACCAATTTTTTGCAAACCATCTAACACCAGCAACTTTACTAAACCATGGTGAAACAGGGATGTTTCACAATCATCTTTCTTTAACTGGATTTTGTCACACATTTTACTAAGGCTTCTGAACAAGTAGAAAGGGATGTCTATTGATGCTTTACCTGTGAAATGCAACAAGAGTTTGAAATGATAGGAATAAACTTTGGTGTACCTCCCCTCGCATGTTAGGTATTTCTGGATGCATGTAAGGAGCAGAGCAAAATGTTCTTTTATGTAACTCCTTGGCACAGCTTTGGTGAGGTCCTCATTTACATACTGTTCCTTCAAAAATTCCTTACAGGGACTCATGTCGAATTTAAAATTTTTGAACCACTCTTGTCCTCCTCTCGTAATTTCAGTGACAATAGAAATGGCTTGTGGAGACACAGGAAATTCTAGCATTGACACCTTAGAATTCAAGCCAGTAAAATTCAATGCAAAAGCTTTCGTTACCTCTGCATGTCCTCCCTTCAACTTTTCGCAAAACCTCCAGCAACCCGCATTTTTAAAGGCTTTTGCTACACCTTCATCTCTGAGTGTAAGATCAAGCCCCTCTGGCTCTGTTCTTAGGCACCTTCCAGATCGATGTCCTCTTTTCTCCATCTTGTTTCGAAAATCTTCACACAAAGAACTAACAGCAGCTACAATTCAAAAACAGCTTCGGCTTTGGAGTGCAGGCTCACTTGCAATGATCCCTTTAAATGAAAACTCGGGCTTCTTTGCGTTTTTTCAAAAAAAAATCTCGTCTTACAGCAGGCATGTTTACGCACCATGAATACACATTATGACACAACCATACCTCATAAAATCTCTTAGAATAATTGTCATGTGCGTGATCCTAAACCTGATGGCAGAATGATAACCTATCATGACCTGGAGAAGACATCAACTGACAAAATGTGGACGGACCTAAAGACTCATCTCCCCAGACTTGACATTTCAAGAAAACGCGCTGCGAAAACCCAGAATCCCCGATTTCGTAGTGCAGACAATTATGAATTGACAACATGCGCTACGAAATGGCTGGTAAATGATACGCTGCGAAAAGGTGGGAAAATCATTGCGCAGCTAAATTGGCCAATCAGACTGCGCTGCGAAACTGTGCAAAATACAAATGACGCAAACAAGACAAGACATGCCTTAAACAATAATGATGGAGGGTATCTAACGGTTTTTCATAAGGACTCACATCAATACCTTTTGAAATTCTAATTTCAAAATGACACACATAGAAACCTATTCACTTAAAATTTTCTTTTTTATATGAAACTTTGGACATACGTGGACTGTGGTTCTAAGTGATAACAGTATAGGTGAGGGTCAAAACAGAAAAAGGATAGTAGGAAAAGAGGCATCTAGAGAGACAAGGAAGAGGGAATTCACATACCATGCACACTAAGAGGGTGTGCATGTGACTACCACGGAATACATACATGGTTTAGTGTGTAATGATTGCAGGTATGCAGGGCTAGGAATACAAGATCTACAAGTGAATTCCCACAATGATGGGGAACACTAACAATAGCGTTGGTGCAAGAGCACATTGAGGAGCACAATTTAAGAGAAGGAAAGAGAAGAAGAGGTGGAAACACTGTGTATTTTAGAGTCATACCAAGTTGAGCAGGTGGAAACAGAACACGCTTCAGGTTCCTGGCTAGCAAAGGGAAAACTTTGTGTCTTACTGATACATGCATGGTTAGCAGGGAAGATATAGTTTTCTCTAAATACCCGTATTGACCCAAATGAGCCTATGAAGAAGGAAGAGTATTCTATTATTCGGGCTAGTGACCATTCCATTGACATTGACAAAAATATCATTGACCTTCATCCATAATGCTTGCATGATAGCAGGTAGATGGAACACCATGGTTATGTTTTCTGGCTTAATTCTTGCAAATTCATCTCTTGAAAGAGTTCAAGAACTTTATTGTTTTTGCCACGTTGGTTGTGTCCTCTAATTATGATTCTTGCATGACAACACGTAGACAAAACACCATGGTTATATTTTCTAGTTTAATTCTTGCAAATTCATCTCTTGAAAGAGTTCAAGAAATTTATTTAATTTTCCATGTTGGTAGTGTCCTCTAATTATAGTATTCCAAGACAATAGGTCTTGTACATGAATTTTGTTAAACAATTTGTAGGAAACTCCAATAACCCACATTTGGCATACTTGTCTATGTGTGAAATCTCTTTTTTGTTATCCCTCTTGAAAATATTTTTATAAATTATAATTCATGAAAATATTATGGAAATGTAAATATGATGACTCATTTGAGAAGAGTGGACAAGGATTCGGAGTTTTAAAAGAAGTTGCTTGGGAAGTGAAGTGTGTGCAAGACTATCATTTAATATGCCACAAGTGTTTTTGACTAAGTTTAATGGCATGGAGGTAGGGAGGTGGAGTATGGGCTTCCTCAATGTAGGGCAATCCCATACCACCTCTGTCCTTGTGAGCCACGTTGAGTTGTCAACACGCAAGGTATATGTGAGGGTCAAAACATAAAAAGGCCACTAAGAAAAGAGGCATCTAGAGAGACAGGGAAGAGGGAATTCACATACCATGCACACTAAGGAGGTGTGGATGTGACTACAGTGGAATACATACATGGTTTAGTGTGTTGTGATTGCATGTATGCAGGGCTAGGAATACAAGATCTACAAGTGAATTCCCACAATGAAGGAGAACACTAACAATAGTGTTGGTGCAATAGCACATCAAGGAGCACAATTTAATAGAAGAAAAGAGGAGAGGAGGTGGAGAAACTGGGTATTTTAGAGTCCTACCACGTTGAGCAGGTGGAAATAGAACATGCTCTAGGTTCCTGGCTAGCAAAAGGAAAACTCCGTGCCTTACTGATAAATGCATGGCTAGCAGGGAAGGTATAGTTTGCTCTAAATACCCATATTGACTCAAATGAGCCTACGAAGAAGGAAGAGTATTCTATTCTTCGGGCTAGTGACCATTCCATTGACATTGACAAAAATATCATTGACTTTCATCCGTAATGCTTGCATGATAGAGCGTAGATAGAACACCATGGTTATATTCTCTGGCTTAATTTTTGTAAATTCATCTCTTGAAAGAGTTCAAGAACTTTATTGTTTTTGCCACGTTGGCCGTGTCCTCTAATTATAATGCTTGCATGACAGCACGTACACAGAACACCATGGTTATATTTTCTGGTTTAATGCTTGCAAATTCATCTCTTGTAAGAGTTCAAGAAGTTTATTGTTTTTTCCACATTGCTAGTGTCCTCTAATTATAGTATTCCAAGAAAATAAGTCTTGTACATGAATTTTGTTAAACACTTGGTAGGAAACTCCAATAACCCACATTTGGCATACTTTTTCTATTTCTGAAATCTCTTTTTTGTTATCCCTCTTGTAAATATTTTTATGAATTGTAATTCATGTAAACATTGTGAAAATGTAAATATGATGACTCGTTTGAGAAGAGTGGACAAGGATTCAAAGTTTGAAAAGAAGTTGCTTCGGAAGTGAATTGTGTGAAAGACTATCATTTAATATGCCACAAGTGTTTTTGATTGAGTTTAATGGAATGGAGGTAGGGAGGTGGAGTATGGGCTTCCTTAATGTAGGGCAATCCCATACCACCTCTGTCCTTGTAAGCCACGTTGAGTTGTCAACATGCAAGGTATAGGTGAGGGTCAAAAAAAAAAATTGCCAGTAGGAAAATAGGCATCTAGAGAGACAAGGAAGAGGGAATTCACATACCATGCACACTAAGAGGGTGTGGATGTGACTACCGTGGAATACATACATGGTTTGGTGTGTTGTGATTGCAAGTATGCAGGGCTAGGAATACAAGATCTACAAGTGAATTCCCCCAATGAAATAGACCACTAACAATAGTGTTGGTGCAAGAGCACACCGAGGAGCATAATTTAAGAGAAGGAAAGAGAAGAAGAAGTGGAGACAATGTGTATTTTAGAGTCCTACCAAGTTGAGCAGGTGGAAATAGAACATGCTCTGGGTTCCTGGCCAGCAAAGGTAAAACTCTGTGTCTTACTGATACATGCATGTTTAGCAGAGAAGATATAGTTTGCTCTGGACTCTTGGTTGAATAGGTGGAGACACTTTGGGTATATAATCTTGTACTAAGCAGGTGGAGACAAGGTAGTCTTTGGAATTTTGTGTGATAAAATCCTATACTAACTACGTGGTGATGGGGTGGTCTATGGATTCCTGTGTGATCAAATTGGTTGAATTAGCCTAAATTCCCTTGAGAACTTACTCCTAAGACTTTTAACTCGGCTTAGTGGTTGTCTACAAGAAAAGAAATTATAATACAATTGGCCTATGGTTGGGTGGAGAGTGGAAGTCCCTGTCTTAGTTGCTAGACATTCACTTGATAAGATAAGTTGCTTATTTGTATTATCTATGTATGCCTCTTACACTTGAATTATAAATATTGTTGTTATATGACAATGAGAGTATCATCATTGTTAATATAAGAAGGTGTATTCGTATGAATTTGCAATGAGATGGCTACGTAATTGTTCTCATGGTGTAAGCCACTTGTACATCCCTATAGATGCTAATATGTTTCCTAAGTTGTAGAGAAATTTATAAGTTTATGTATGGTGGTGTAATGAACCTAGATTGGCTATTATGGTGTGTGAAATTCCATGGCTTGGGTGTTATATCGTTAAGGAGTCTAGGTTTTTTAAGAACTAATAGAAGTCATTATTTATGTGTGATGGATAGAAATTTAAGAATTTGCATGGAATTCTATTGTACATGATTGGTTGTTTATTTTCTTATTTCATCAATTGATAGTGAAGATATTCACGAGATATCAAGGCTTCTAATAGTAAACATTCTTAGTTCCATTCCATGGAGGGATATGGTTCTGCTATAAGTGAAAGTGTAGAGTGTTATGGTCACAAATTGGTTGGTTGTAATTCTTGTTAATAGGCATATTCACATCTCTATGAATGTATTATATTATCGGATGGCACTTAAAATAATTGTGCTTGACATAAGGACATATTATTTTGACTATGCACGTTTTAGGTAGAAATAGGCCCCATAAGAACCTTCGTTAAACCCCTAAAACAATTCTACAAATCCTTATAATATTTTTGAGCTAACAAGGAAAAAATTGCCTTTCTATTTGAGTTGGATTCAGGCTATCTATATATATCTAGGAATCTAGATGTCTAGGAGAAATGGCAAGTGATATGACATGTTAGGATTGGACCTGGATGTGGTTAGATATGATTGATAAAGGGCAGAGTTAGATATATCCAAGGTGGGACCATGTTAGGTAACTTTGCAAGGCCAGATGAGTGGCTGAAATGGAGATTTAGGTGGGGAAGAGTTGTGCTATGCCACATAAGGCCAGATGAGCTAGATATTTGGGGTGGTGAAATTGGTTAGATAGTAATATGTATCATACATCCTGATGTTGGATGCACCATGGGGTATGGATAATTTTCTATGTCATAGCTCACAAGAAAAATGGATTTTTCTATACTTTGAATATAATGTAAAATGATAACATAACATGCTAAGGGACAGACTCATGGTGCACGTGGCTTGCGTGATGTGGTAGGTATCACATGGACTTAGGCACGACCATGTTGCTTCCATAAGTGACATGGAACCACCAAGGAGAGGTGGGGTTTCTATGTGGGTGCCACGTGGATGTCATGTGGGTGCCACACGGTAGGTCCTTACATATGTGGAAGGGATTAAATGGAAAAAATTCAAATAGACACAACTTTTGATCCATACATCAAATCAAAATTCAAATTTATATTGTTTGAAAGATCTCAATGAGTTGAATGGAATGGTGTTATCCAAAGTCAATTCTACTAACTTTACAAAAGGAGGAATTTTGTAATCCCATTTCCATAATAAGACCATGGAGGTTGTGTTGAAGAGAAATTAACACCTTCCATAGCCCTGGGCTCTAAGAAAAGGTGGGAGAGAGTGTTACAATGTGATATCATAGCACCTAGGTTCAACAATTGGACTAAATGTGCCTAAAAGGATCATTTTCGATACTCTATTATAAAGTGTGGTGTTTTCTAGTTATTATTTGTTGTGTACATGAGTGTTGGTTGTATCACTTTGACTAATGATTGTGTGCTAATTATATATTGTGTGTTGTATGCATATCAATGTTGATATCATAACTATGAAATGATAGTGAATTTATTTTCTAATAGGCATGCTAGCTTGAAATTCTATGTTTCATATAGCCTTACATCAATAGGTTTATTACAATTAAGCCAAGGTGATGACTAAATGTGCTTATTTAGATTTTGATAGGATAATAGTTATTTGTATTTAACATCACATGAGAAGACACTAAATAATAAGAGAGTGAAGGGATGAGCACCAAAATGGTGAAATACAACATTGATAGATCCCAACATGGTTAGGAAGAGGTGTTTATTGGAAATATGAGAGAAGAAGGCTCCCTTGACTGGGTTGACACTCTCAGAAGTTTAAGGATTGACCTAAGAAGTTGCAAGGTTGACAATGAGAAGATTGTCAAAGCTCAAGAGAAGCAAGCTGAGGTAAATGTGGTTGTACTATAGAACCTATTATACTTGTAAAAACAGAGGTAGCATGAACTAGGTGTCAGCCACCTAGGAAAGTATAAATACAGGTGAGACTTATGAGGACTTTGGAAACATTAATTAAAGGTTGATGGTGCATAACGTAGTAGATCCAAGAAAAGGCATAGGTAGGAAAGAAAGCACATAGTGAGAGGTGGAACTCCACTAAGTAATTTGGAAAGGGGGGCAACCAGTCATGAGCAACTACCTAGTGTTGACTCTAAGAGGAAATACCATAGAAAAGGAAAGGAAAATATTTGATTCCAGAAGAATTCAAGGAAAAACCTCGTACAATTGATGGAGGCATGAAAAAGGTAGAGAAATAAGAGGCATGGTTTCTAGGAATGAAAAAGCATTTCAAAGTGAAGGACTACTCTAATAAAATGAAGGCAAGAGTGGTGATTTTTAACATAAAGGGAAAAGTTGATACCTGGTGGGAAGACCTGAATAATGTCAAGAATATTAAAGAGAAGGAGTTTCCTTCAACGAGATTTGAGACATACTTCTAGGGGAAGTACTTATATGAAAGGTACTATGATAGTAAGGCCATGGAATTTTATAAGCACAAACTAGGGTAGTCGATAGCTGATGAATATACAACTAGATTCTTGTAGTTATTAAGGTATGTACCTTACCTAAGGGATGAGAAAACAAAGATCCAGAGGCATCTCAGTGGGTTTCCTCAAGAATTCAAGGATAGAATAGATTTTCATGAGACATAAACTCTAGTAAACACTATCAGAAAGATGAAGTATTTTTGTGAATTTTCCAAGCATAAAAATGAGTCCTAAACTAATTAGAAATCAAAAGGAAACCCAAGATTTAGAGGAAAAGGGTAGAAAGCTACAAAACAACATCCTAGAGGAAATAATGTAAAATTTATCACTCTTGTCACGGGTGAGTTTTAGCAGAGATCCACTATTGATGGTAGAGATAAATTTTCCCAACCTATAGGAGAGAAAGCCAAGGGTTTTAGAGGAGAGCCTATGAAGTGTTGGACAGTAAGTGAAAACCATAATATGAAAAAGTGTTCCCTGCAACAGAAGAATGGCCCAAGCCTATACAAAGTGTAGGATTTGGAGATACTAAATGATGTGGCTCAGAGTATACCTCACATTTATGCATCATTGGACAACCTGTAGAATGATCACTGAGCATCAGTGGTAGAGATGGAAGGTATGGTTGATAACTAGCCTATTTCAATATTAATAAACCTAGGATCTAATTTCAGTTATGTTAGTGCAAGAGTTGGAGTGAAGTGTGAAGTGCAAAAGGTAGCCCATGAAAATTCATGGCTAGCTCGACTGGCAACATGGACTAAGAGGTGATTCAAAGATGTGTGAAGGTCTTGCCAAATAGAAACAAATAGCATGCCCATACACATAGAATTAAATTTATTATTGTTGAATTCAAACAACGTGTTAGCTTGCATGCACTGGCTAGCAAACCATAAGACCAAAATTGATTGCTTCAACAAATCAGTCAAATGTCTCAATAATGAAGCTGAAAATGTGATGTTGAAAGGAAAAATAAAACCTGTGAAAATTCAGTAAATATCAACACTACAATTGAAAAGATGCAATGGGAAGAGGTGTGAATTGTACACTGTCTAAGTGACAAATGACTTAGAAATTAATGGAAATGGTTTTGAAGAGCACCCAATTTTAAAGCAATTTGAGGACGTGTTTCCTAAATAACTCCTAGGATTTCTTCCAAGGAGGGAAATCTATTCCTCAATAGATTTGTTTCCAAGATCTACACTGGTGTCAAAATTTCCATACTGAATGAGTATACTAGAGCTAGTAGAGTTGAAATTACAATTAAATGAAATGTTGGACCAAGGTTACATTAGATCCAGTGTATCACCCTATGGAGCACTAGTGTTATTCCTGAAGAAGAAGGATAGAACTCTCATACTATGCATCAATTATAGGAAATTAAAAAAGCCACAATAAAGAACTAGTATCCTCTACCAAGGGTTGATGATATATTTTACCAAATGATGGGAGTTATGGTATTCTTGAAGATAGATCATCAAGTGTGCATTATAGATGAAATTCACAAGACGACATTTAGGACCAAGTTTGGGCACTATGAATTTCTAGTTGTGCCATTTGGACTCACAAATGCCCCAAAACATTTATTTATTTAATGAAAAATGTTTTAACTCCATATTTGGACAATTTTTTGCTAGTTTTTGTTGATGACATCTTGGTTTATTAAAAAACTAAGGAGGAGCATGAAAAACATTTAGCATTTGTGTTGCAATTTCTAAGTGAGCATAAGGTCTATGCCAAAATCGGTAAGTGTGAATTTTTCTAGTCACTAGTTAAGTACTTTGGACATAGAGTTTCAAAAGAAGAAGTGGTAGTAGACCTTGACAATATCAAGGATATTATGTAGTGGCCTACTCTTCAAAACGTGACAAAATTTATTAGCAAAGGTTCAATTAGAATCTCTCCAAGGTTGGACATCCAATCATAACAATGGAAAGGAAAGGAATTAAATTCCAATGGATAGAAAAATGTGCATCCAACTTTGAGAAGTTAAACCTTCTACTCACAGAAACACCAATATTGAGAATAAGAGACCCTAAAGAGGATTTTGTGGTTTCCACAGATGGTGGTAAAGAAAGTCTCGATGGAGTCCTAATACAAGAATTTTAAGTGGTTTATTATTAATCAAGGAAGTTGAATGAGAATGAGTGAAATTATCACTCATGATTTGGAATTAGCAGTTATAGTGCATGCATAAACAAATGTGGAGACATTACCTCCTTAGAAGGAAATTTGTATTGATTTCAGATCATCGAGGGTTTAGGTATCCACTTGTTTACACCAAGTTGAATCTGAGATAGGCAAGGTGGCCTACCCTATTTAAATAGTTTGATTTTGAAATCAATTACATCAAAGGAAAGGAAAACAAAGTGGTAGACACACTTTGCAGGAGGTTGTAGGTAGCTCAATATGTAGCAACCATCGGTACTTGTCAGGTTGACATTGAAGAAAATATTAAAGAGGAAGTGCATTAGATGAGCAGTACAAGTAGATAAAATAACATTTGTAGCAGGAGTAAGAAGGAACAACGAGTAATAATTACTCTCTCATAGGGTACAAACTATTAAAATTTCAAAACTAGGTGGTATATACTATGCACGAGTGACTTGAAGAAGCTCATCCTGGATTAATTTCATGAAATACCATACTCTAGTCATTGTGGCTATCGAAAGATGATAATAGCTATGAAAAGGACATATTATTGGCAAAATATGAATATTGATGTTTTTGTGTACATTTCCAAGTGCTTGGAGTGTTAGTAAGTGAAAATGGAATGTAGACATCCATCGAGATTGTTACAACCACTCCCCATTCCTGGGTGGAAGTGGGAATTCATTTCAATGTGATGCCAAGGACATCTTGGCAGTATGATACCATAATGGTGGTCGTAGATAATTTTAGTAAGGCAACTCATTTGTAGTTATTAAATCCACTTACAAGGCAAGAGACATTGCTCTGATTTTTATGAAGGAAATATTTAGATTACATGGCGTACCCAAGAATATTATCTTGTATAGGGATGCTAAGTTCACCTCCACATTTTGGAAACAACTATTTGATGGTTTTGGGACAAAATTTCTTTCAACACAACATACCATCCTTAGACATATGGGTAGAGTAAAAGAGTTAGCAGGGTTTTAGAAGAAATGGTAAGGATTTATGTCATGCATCATCCTAGGAGGTGGGAAGACTTTCTACCTTTCATAGAATTCTCTTACAATAATGGGTACCTAGAATCATTGAAGAAGAGTCCATTTGAGGCTTTTTATGGTGGGGAATGTAATACACCTATTAGCTAGAATGAACTAGTGAAAAGGGTGTATCTTGGATCTGAATTGCTGAAGGAAATGGAATAGCAAGTTATTACTATTAGGAATAAATTGAGAATAGCCTAGGATATGAAAAAGAAATATGTAAGAAAATAATGCATAAAGAATTCCAAGTTGGGGAACATGTTTACCTCTACATTGGAGAAAGAAAAGGGTCATTGAATATTTTGTCATATGCCAAGTTGGAACTAAGGTTTTATGGACCATTTTAGATCTTAGAAAGAGTGGGGCTAGTGGGGATAATGGACCATGTTTCGTTTCTCAAATGCATGTACATGATGGTAATAATGTTATTGACTGGTCAGTGATTCAAGAGGAATATAAGGAATAATTTCAACCAAAACCATATTGCATTCCATATCAGGTGTAGCTCATGCTCTAAAATCAAGTGATCGAGTAGGACAAGGTGTAGTGGAAGCACTTTGGACCATAAGAGGCCATCTGGGAAATGGTTGATCAGATAAGGGTATCGTAGCCAGTTTTGTTTGCTAGGTAAGAAAATGTAAATGTAAATGTAAATGTAAAAGAAGTTGTGTATATAAAGCCCACTGTTAAAATTTTGTGTTTGGAAATAAAGAACATTTGAATGTGTTTTTGGGCATAAAACAATAAGGATGGTGTTCCTCTAAGGGCTTAGGGTTTGTGTCATCCCTCTTCTTTTTCCATATTGTAAATATTTCTATGAATTTTAATTCATGTAAATAATGTGGAAATGTAAACACAATGACTACGTTGAGAATAATGGATATGGATTCAGAGTTTGGAGAGAAGTTTCTTGGGATGTGAGGTGAATGCAAGGATGTTAATTTCATATGTTACTGAATTGTCTTACTGAGTTTAATGGATTTCACAACAAGAAGGGAGGTGGAGTATGGGATTCTTGAATGGAGGACAAGACCACACCACCTTTGTCCTCATGAGCTATGTTGAGTGGTGAAGATGCATGGGAAAAATGCCAATAGGAACATAGGAATTTAGAGAGATGAGGAACATAGACATTTAGAGAGATGAGGAAAAGGGAAAAAGACCGATAGGAACATAGAAATTTAGAGAGATGAGGAAGAGGGAATTTAGAGATGATACATGTTTAGAGCATATGGATGCAATTATAACATGATATAGATACAATTTAGTGTTTTGTGATTTAACATATGTCGGGATAGGCATATGGGAACTACAAGAAAGTTCACAGGTAGAAGAAGAATGCTAGTAACAACATTGTTGTAGGAGCAAGATGGGGAGTGTGGTTGAAGAGAAAGGAAGAAAGGAAGAGGGGTATGAATTGTGTATTCCAGAGTTTGTCTAGGTTGAGAAGGTAGAAACACAATGTTCTTTGGATTCCTTGTTAGGAAAAGGAAAGATCTGTGTGTTATGGGTAACTCTAGGGTTAGCGGGTGATATTTATTTTTCTCTAAAATCCTAGTTGAATATGTGGAGACACTATGGGAATACAATCTTGTACTAATTAGGTGGAGATGGGGTTGTTTCTATATTCTTGTGTGATCAAATCCTATAATAAGTAGGTGGAGAGGGAGTGGTCTTTCGAAATCTATGTGATCAGATTGATTGACATTGGTCTAAATTTCCTGGATCACTTACTCCTTAAAATTTGAATCTGGCTTAGGGGTGGTCAACAGAAAGAGATGTTTTTGTGCAATTGGCCTATAGTTGAGTGTAGAGTGGAAGTCCCTCCTTTAGTTTCCAATAATTCACTTGATAAGATAAGTTTCTTACTCATAATGTTCATGTATGCCTATTGCACTCGAATTATAAATATTGTAGTTATATGACAATGATAGTATCAACACTATTAATATAGGAAGGTGTTTTCGACAAATTTGCAATGAGAAGGTTATTGAATTGTTCTCATGTTGGAAGGGACTTATAGATCCTTGTAGATGCTTATATACTGTGTGAATTGAAAATTTATTTACATGTTTATGTATGATCATATAATGAACCCAGTTAGGTTGTTATCGTGTGTGAAATTCCATGTCTTGGGTGTTATACCATCAACAAGTCCTTGCTATTTAAGAATTAATGCATCTCAATATTTAATTGCTAAGCATAACATGCTAAGAATTTGCATGGAATTTTATTTTATCTTATTATTGCATGAATTGACAATGAATTTAGGTAGAAAATATCAGGGCTTCTGATGGTTCTTAGATCCATTCCATGGTGGGATATAATGTTTATGTAAGTGAAAGTGTAGAGTTTTATGGCCATGTATTGCTGTTAATCCTCCATTTTGATGTAGTTTCATACACTTTTTCCTTCCCGTGATTCATTATGTTTTTACATAGTTTTTATCATTATCATGATCATTTTGCACATATTTGGGCTATTATCTTAAACTTGAGCATGATAAGGTAATTTCTTAATTATTTAGTATATTTCCTTTTTTTTCATTATTTTATCAATATTTACATATGATGTTACTAATGATGGCCAATGTGGAGGAATGATTCTTCTGCTAGTTAAAAGGTTCATGTTCACTCAATTTAGTTTCAGCTCACATAATACAATTCCTGTTCCTACCTTAGTGTTTGTCATATGTTGAAATGCTATGATGATAATTGAGCACATGGGTTTTATAAGGTGGAGGCCTCAGATGGTGTCATGTTGTTCCAACTATGCCAAGGTTCTCAAGAAGGAGCATGAAATCACGATCAAATATCTTGTCAAACTACCCTCTATATACAACAAATCCTCATTCGTAGTGAATATAATTTTTTTTCCATATCGTCAATAATTCGTTTGTGAGTGTGGTAGCAGCTTGAAATATTTGATCTCATTCTTATGAATCAGATGAAATGAGCTATGGTTGGGAGTCTTATGATCTAACAATTAAAGTAATGTGCCTGATTTTCAACACCAATTATATTATATATATATATAATATATATATATATATATATATATATATATATATATATATATATATATATATATATATATATATATTAAAACTTATCTACCTATATACATACTCTTCCCTTTGTATTTGTTTTTCTTTCATTCTACTAAATTTTGAATGTTTCTAATTCACCAATAGAAACCTTTCCAATTACTATGTAAAGAATTTTCTTCTTTTCCCCCTCCTTAGGAGTACACCATTCTATTTCAAAATCAAATGGATAATAAGGTGTCCTATATAATCATTTACTTCCTCTTTATATGTTTGAGGTTGTCAAATCTCTTAAACTTGTAGTCATGTATACTTCATCCCTTGGTTTAATGTTTGATAATGTCTCTTATAAAAATGGCTTGTGCTTGTTAAAAAAACATGTGGTCTATAACTCACCATTACTTTCAATTTATGTCCTCATCCTTCACTAAACTCTAAATCTATATATATAAAATATATATATATATATATATATATATATATATATATATAATATATATACATATATATATATATATATATATATATATATATATATATATATATATATATATATATATATATATATATATATATATATATATATATGTCATATGTCTCTTTGAATAACATTTACAATTATAATATAAAATTATTACTTTAATATTCCAAAGGGTTTCAATACATAATTACGCACACATACGTGAACCTCGTGGTCCCTTTAACCCATTAATTGTAGAAAATCTTGTAGATTCACAAGCTCATGAAATGTATTAAAGCACATGACAAGAATCTACTTCTACTTTCAACCAACGGAATCCAATAGATCGATGAAAAGAATATGAACAAGAAGAAGATAAATCAATCGAACATAACACAAGACGTATATGGGGAAAACCACTGCGCAAAACCCCGCTATCTGTATTGCATATATCAAAAGTATGAGTGAAGATAAAAAGTGTGTTCTCACTAGATCAATTATGCACAAGTATGCTCAACTCTCTCAACTCACAAGCTAGCTCTTGGCCAACACTTAGCCAATTCTACATCTCTCCAAGATCCTAATCTCTTGCATAATTCCTAGGATGAATAGTTTGTATATAAATGGAATTCATGCTTCCAAAACGACACAATCCAAACATAGGATCAATCTATTATGCATGCATGATCTTTACACTCCATGAAATAATACCATTGATATTGCATTGTCCTTGCACTCTAGTCTCAACTGGGTCTTTCTTAGAATCGACATGCATAAGTTTTTAATGAGGGAATCTTCAGTTAATGGGAGTAGCACTAGTGGATGCACTAGTGCACCAACTAACTTTTAGTATTCTATTAGTTCCAAAAATAATTTGGAACTAATTTAGTTGAACTTAACTCAGTGAAATGAGTAATCTAATTCCAACTCAATCTAAACTCATACTGGGCCCATCAAATTTAGGGAGAACATATACATGACTACAAAAATACATTTAACTCAAAATTCCTAAGATAATTAAGTTAATTAAACTTAATTAACTATTTAGAATTTGCTATGAGAATAGAATTCAATTTTAATTCTCTGTTTAATTCAAGGAAAAATTAAACTAGAATTTCTTGTTTCCATTTATCAACACTCCCTCTACACAAGAAAGGGATTATTAGCTACCTTGATCCTGTCTGTATGAAACTCAAATTTACATCTTGACAATTCCTTTGCCAAAATTTCAACATCTTTCTCCTCCGTGGGAATGTACTCTAACAACATAATCCAACTTAATAAACAATCTTTGAGATGATGATATCAGATATCAATATGCTTGGACCGATCATGAAAAATTGGAGTTTAAAAGAGTTTGATACAACTCTGATAATCGTAGTAAATCATAGTTGCATCCATTTGCTGAACAAACAAACCAACCACGATCCTCCTCATCCAAATGGCCTCACATGCTGCCTGTCTTTTATCCATGTACTTTGCCTCTGCCGAATTGAGTGCAACTGATCTTTGTTTCCTGTTGTACCAAGAAATTACCACTGACCCAATACTAGAGATCCCTCCTAATGTTCTCTTCTTGTCAGATGGACTCCCTTCCCAATTTGCATCAGTGAAGCCTTGAAGCTTCACTCCCTCTATCTGTCTATACCATAATCCATACTGAGAAGTGCCCCTGATGTATCTCAACACATGCTTTGCTTCCTTCCAATACAACTTGGTAGGCCTAACCATTGCTTGCTTAAGCTGGTTAACTTCATAGCACATATCTGGTCATGTGTTAACTAAGTACATGAGTGAACCCACAAGCTTCCTATAAACAATAGCTTCCACTACTTCTCTTGATGTAGGATCATCCTTCCTCCAGTTACCAGCTAGAGGAGTCTCCATGGGTTTGCTGCTCTCCATGCTAAATATCCTAAGTATTTCATTGGCATACTTGTCTCGAGACACAAAAAACTCCCCATATCCCTTCCATACCTCCATGCCAAGAAAGTAATGCATGAGCCACATGTCCTTCATATCAAACTCTCTTGCAAGGTCCTCCTTCCAAGACTTGATTAGGTGATCATCACATGTCATAATGAGATCATCAACATAAACTACAATGGTCAACAACTTACCTTCCACCACTATGTGGTACATGTGCACATCCACTTCACTCTTCATGAAACCTAGCCTAGTGAAGTAGCTATCTATCCTAGTGTACCAAGCATAGGGTGCTTGCTTCAGCCCATACAATTAACTTTTGAGCCAACATACATGCGACTCACACTCAAAGGTCTCAAAACCTTCATACTACTCTATGTAAACCTCTTCCTCAATCATGTCATTAAGGAAGGTTGTCTTCACATCCATGTGATGTATCTTCCAATCCATCTCCAATGATAGTGCCAATATAGATCTAATCGACGAATACCTTGCAACAGGAGAAAACTGTTATACGAGAATAGTGTCCATACAGATGCTGCTATTCCCACTAAGATGTGTGGCTATCTTAGAAACAAACAATCAAAGTCTACTATTGATTCCTTTTATGAAAATAGATGAGAGGAGAATCAAGAGGGCCAACCTGAGTCTTGCGCTCGATTCCCTCTCCTTCTTGATAGAGTTTTGCTACTCGCTCGTTGTCTGCTCAGCTTCAAAAGGACCTGTAGAATAACAACAACCTACTACTATGCAAGAAACAAGGATCTAAATTCATAAATAATGCAGGATGAGATGTACATTAACCATATACAAGCATATATAAACAAGTACACCAGGATATGGAAGGAAACAAGAATAGCTTTATTCATATAAAAGTAGCAAGAGGATTACAACAGTGAGTAGCTATGACCCAGTATCATCCTCCAGCTAAGAAGCCCTTCTTTCACCTCAAGCAAAGCAAAATCATCCAACACTGTGAATGTACACCAGAATACCAACAACACTTCTCTATAGATTACAAAATTCCAGCGTCTAGATCTTTGTGATGAGGGATCCATATATAGATGATTACAGAGAGGTGACTCATATTTTGGGATCTTGATTAGTGTCTTCTCTCTGATAGTTCCTGCTTCCACTTGGAGAACGAAGATGTCTTACTCATCCCTGGTCGAAAATGGAGTGGCAAGTGTCAGAGGGGAAGCTTCGGGAAGATTCCATGATCTTCCACCTCGCATTTTGGTCCCTGCCATTTGTCCATTCCCGACCATCACACCCTACAGAGGAGCATAACAGTATGCATCGCACCATGTACATTGGGAAGGTGATATGCATTGCACCCTCTACATGGAGCTTTCAGTATGGTCCAGTTTTAACCATTTATGAGCAGTTTTCAGTGGAGGACTTCTGGGAGATGATGTAATCAGCTAACCTTGTTCCTTTAGGCAGTGAAGCAACCATTTTAGGGACTTAAGAGCCCTCAGTTATGGACATTTGTGATTGGGGTTGAAGTGCCCAAAAATGTCTATAACAGCTGCCCCCTAAAGCATGAGGTCGTTAATCATTTTTGATGTCGGGTGAAATGCTTTATGAGGATCTAAAGTTTTTCTGAGCTTGGAGGTGACCTGTAAGAAGATACAATACAATACATTATTTGACAACATTTTTTCATGATCTAGATGAGGCGGGCATCCCCATGCTCAGCTTTATAAACTCATTTTCATGTACATAGGACAGATTATCGTCTGTGTGACAGACTGATGATATGGACACATCATCCTTTGATTTGGATGATCATCTATTCGGTGATGATGTACACTAGATTTTTTTATATTCCTAAATATATCGTAGCCCAGATGGATGAAACTAGATCCGGGGTCTTCAAACTCGGCCAATCTTTACTCAGAGTACAAGTCGATCCATGTGAAAAATGTTTTGGAGTCAAACATGGAAAGACATCACCTAATTACCAGCCAATGATGTAAGCTGTTAACAGGCACGAGAGGAATCACCAATAATGACAATGACCCTCAAGGTACTACAGCATTTACGTGGTGTGAAAAAGGGACTTGGCATTGAACACCACGTAAAATCTCTCGGTCGAAGGTCATTGATGTAAACCTGTCGCCGAAAGTGAGAAACTTGCCATTGAGGCATGCAAGCTTCAAAGTACTGAAAGGGTTGTTCCTAAGTCAACTTCTTCGATAATGATCTGATGTCGATAAGAAGCGACCCGTCATAGGAGGGCCTTAATGAATCCCACATCAATGACACGGAATGAAGCAAATGATTTTGGAGGTGAAAACAAACTGACGACATCGAGTTCATGGTGGCGGTCATGAAGGAATGAAGCATGAATGTATTGCAGTGGGTGAGACTCAGGTGAATTGTCTGAATGACTTCTCCTGAACATATCAGCGACACTGACGATGGATTGGTAGCGTTAATCTCAGAGATGGATGGTGTGATGGACCAATGGTGAAGACCAGGGAACAGAACAACCCAAGCCAGCATGGATGTGGAAGAAAAGTGTCATGTTCAAGAGCAACATGATACCAGTAAAGTTTCTTCTTGTTTTCTTCCCAATTTTCCCCAGTCATTGCTGACCAGTACCTCTTTATTTTTGTCAAGCTTGAGGAGGATAACATATGCTTATTCTATAATCCACCCTTCGGGTGAACCTGTCACTATATTTTAGCAAGCCTAGCGACAGTGAAACTCGTTCTCATCCTGTTGGATGAGTTTGTCGCTATTAGTTTTAACGAGTTTAACAACAAAGACAACTTGGTCTCTTTCAATTTTAGAGAGTCTGAAAGAAACAGAAAGAAGACTCCGAAGGTTCTTTATCATTGTATAATCCCTTAAGTCTGAAAAAGCGTAAAATAATACAAAAGGGATGAATTTTCGTTAGTTCTAACGAGCCGAACAAGACAAACGCTCGATCTTTTGTGTAATAATCCCTCAGGTCCAAAAAGATTAAAATCTAGAGGAGGGATAGCACTTTCGATGCCTTTTAACGAGCCGGAGAGGCCAATTTCTCGGCAATCTTTTCATATTTTACGAGTCAGGTGAAAAGAGCTTAAAGAAGACTTGTTTTCGAGGAACAAGTGATAGTTTCGGGTAGCAGCTGATTCCAGGTAAGGTTTGGAATATTCCAATCACGACAGTGTTACAAGGATGGCTAGCAGAATCACTCTTCGTAGATGTTCCTCGAAGGGGTAAACAATCATGTGGGGGTGAATGATCAGCTAAAAATAGAGTGGAGGTGATGGCGAGAACATGACCAAGGCTCAAAAGCTGGCGATAAGGCATTCACAATGGTTATTTACCCGTTCATTTTTTAACGAGCTTAAACGCGGGAATAAACACTTGCTCATGACTTATGTTTATTTTTTAACGAGCATGAACTATGTGCTAAAACCACTCATGGAGAGTTTATTTTTTAACGAGCTTGAACTCTGCGACAACATTGATCGCCAGTCGTATGATGAAAATGTCTCATTCGAGATGCTATTTTGAAGTGGATTACATCTCTAAAGCTTTGCCACGGATCCTTTCTTTATGCAAGTTAGGAAACGACTAGCCTTACGGGTTTAAAGGGTCAGAGGTCCTACAAATTTAGAAAATAAATAGCTGCTCTTCACTTTCATGTGGAAAGGTTTTCATGCCACCAGTTATAGCGAAGTAGATTTTCCAAGTTACTCTTCAATTTGCAGACAAAACATTTTTTCTATTGGGAAAGGCCTACCTTCTAACGGAGGTATCTTATCCGGTCTAATCCCTTTTCCTATACGGATAGGTATCGGACTAGTCATATATCCTTCGCCGAAACCTACCCTATACCCAGAGTTTTCCTGCCGAAGTAGACCAGGGTGCATGCTCCCTGAGTTTCAGTCACATCTTCCTGAATCACTCGCACTCATCAGGTGGACGAACTAGAGACTAATGAGACATTTCTTGCATGAAAATGCCATTCAGGGATGGCATTTGACTATTTGCGATGTGTGAACTAGGGAATGACATTTGGTCTACAAGCTTAACCATTCTGCCTTTGTGCGGAAAACACAATACTCTAAAGAGTGAGGCGATGATGGCTCCCATGCAATAAATATAGTCTCGTCCAAGGAGTAGATTGTATTCTAAAGGTCATTGAACTACCATAATGTTCATGTGAATATTTTTCCTTCTCAAAGTAATGGGCACATTTGGAAGGATCCCTAAAGGTCGACTGGATCCTTTGTTGAAGCCTGTTAGATTTCTCATTTCAGGCAAAAGCAATGGCAAACCAAGCACTTTCCAAGCAGTTGAGGAATGGATACTCACAGAAGCCCCTTCATCAATGATGGTACCAACAATGACCATTCTGTAAGCTTGTACAATAATTCTGAATAGTATGCTGGCTGGTAAATGGGGTTTGCCTAGTGGGTTCCAGTCGAAGGAAACCACTAGGTTGCTTGGTGGTGGGACCGAATAGACGGCCAGGTAGGACTCTGATTAACTTCCTTCCTATGGTAAATGAATTGGAGGAGTGCCCCCAAGCTCATCGGAGTCGTTGTTGATGAAAAGAATTTGAACGTTGTCATTCTCTTTCTTTTCAGTGATGGTATCGTTCGAAGATGAACACTCTGAAGGCAATACCGGGTCAACTGCCGTATCGACCCTTTGACTTTCATATGGTATGGATTCCAAAGGTTCATTTTCGATGATAGGTGCTTTGACTGACCACAAGGATGGGCCAGCTGGATTTTCAACCGGTGGAGGACTCGACAAGAGTTTTTGATATCCAGGAGGAAGTTGTAACGGTGAGACAGGACAATTATCTAAA
Source organism: Pinus taeda (assembly GCA_000404065.3). Taxonomy (NCBI): domain Eukaryota; kingdom Viridiplantae; phylum Streptophyta; class Pinopsida; order Pinales; family Pinaceae; genus Pinus; species Pinus taeda. The sequence goes on from APFE030167713.1 coordinate 85,647, forward strand.
ACTCTTTTAGCCTCTTCAAGGAAGGGAAAACGGTGGATGGCATGATCGCCTTCACACAACTTACATGGAAGTCTAGAATTCCTTCTTTGTCCATGTGCTTCACTTTCACTGGTTGACAGTGAGCATTCAACATGATCGCCAGAGGTTGATGCTACCGAGTGGTGCAAACGAGGAGACCAGTCCCTTAAGATCTGAGGGATGCAGGGACAATCTCGGTGATAGTGGTCTCCATTGCAAATGACGCAAGGAGATTTAAGTTTTGACTGTGCGGTGTGTGGATCTTTGCTAGATGATACTTGGTTGTTCCCTTTTGATTTTGGTTCCTTTTTCTTCTTTTCCTTTTTCTCTTTCTACTTCTTCTTCTTCTCAATTACTTGAATTTTAGCTTTATCGGCTTTGTCAAGCGAAGAGGAAGGAGGAGAAGGAGAATCAGATGAAGTAGAAGGTTGGGAAGCAACTCTAGTGTCGTCTAGTTGCTGGTTAGACTGTTAAGGAATTGTGGGATTCTGAACAACAGAGGTAGAGAAGAGCCAGATTGGCAAACCAATTGTCAATCCTGGAAGTGACAAAGTGGCCATATGGGGTGGACCAACATCTCCCCAGGATAGGAAGGGACTGGGATTTCCTTCACAGGGAAATCCTTGGTTGGTAGACTCCATTTTCTCAACCTGAAGATCAACGAGGGAATTTGTGACATTATTCCGATTTAAAATAAATTTTTAGACGCTTGGACACAACTTGTTTTTTCAATTTTAAAGAGTTGAGAAAAAACAAAAGATGAATCTAGTCGCCTTAAATTTTTATTGAGCTTGAAGTGAGAAGCGCTCAGAGGCCCTTTTCCGTTAAGGAGTCTGAAAAGCAGCAAAATGGACTTCTCTAGAGATCTAGGCAGAGAGGATCACCAAACCAATTGTAAAACTGCAGAATACTTTTTACGGTACAATAGTCAGTCTTCCCGAATGCTGTGTTTGGTGCATTACGATCAATAGGGCGGCAGACACGGCTTCCTAAGGATGAAGGATGTAGCCTATAGCGGTCTCCCATTATATACATGACGGTACATGGGAGCACAAGTTCGTACTAGCACTTATCGTCTTAGAGTGGAGGAATCACCCAACTAGCAATGAAAGCAACAGTTACCAGGCATTACGACACCGGAATACATCTCTAGCCTAGACCTCTAGATGTTGCGTTAAGTTCCAAAGTGTTGTTAGATTCATTGAGATTTATTTTAAGTTGATCTTGCTTAGTAGTTTGCCTTTCAAGTTGACCACGTGATGTATGTATAATTCCTAAATGCAGTCTAAGATGATAAATAGACGTTTTATCTTCTTTCACCAATGAAAATCCTAGTTACTAAGGGGAAGAAAGTTAAGCATATTTTCTTCACAGAGCACACAGCACACGCTAATATGCACAGTCCTAAATCAAGCCAAGCATTCAAGATGAAAATGCACATGCATGTATTGGTTTTTAGCTCCCTTAATGTGTAAATGACACTAAGAAAACTATGTGCAAAACTAAGATACTTTTAAAGCGACTGTACTCAACAAAATTCTTTTTCAAAACGAAATGAAAACAAGAGAGACACTTTGCGATTTTGAAACAGAAATTGCCTTTCGACACTTTAAAACTAGTAAATCAAGTCTTATGCAATGATAACCGTATAATCAACTATCTAAAACAATGGGATTGCTTTTTAAAACTGAAAACGACAGCTACGACACTTTTAGATCTAGAGATGACAGTTCGACTATGTTATTTTTTGCAAAAGAGAACTAAAATGACGCACAATACATAAAAAATGTTTATAGTTCTTTGCACTAAGGAGGCAGAATAATGCTAGAGAAGGGGGTATTCACAGAAGCACACTGATTACAAACAGCAAAAACTCTTGAATAAGACTGAAAATAGTGAGAAAAATCCACAGTCGGAGGGTAAAATCAGTCCTCCCTGACCATCGCACTTGTTACACAGTGAACTCAGTATGCAGCGTAGTTACTCCATTCAGGAAGTGCGATGCATACAGGCTGCCTTGAAGGTAGGGTATGATGGTTACAGTATGAGACTTTGAACAAGACTTCAATCATAGTTTACAGTTCAGTTCAGGTGTTTAAGCTGAATAAGTACAGATCAATGTATGTAAAAACACAGGGGTGATTTAAGAGGTTACTAAAGCCACTACTTAGGGCAATTAGATTGCTTGCAGACTATTGTTTAATTCATAAACAAAAACCCGGAGATTGACTGAAGCAGCATTGATCTACATTGCATTTGTATGACAAATACAGTTCGAAGGCTAGCTGGCTTGACTTCAGGCTCCGTCTGTATGTTTATAAAAGAAACAAGGATAGATAGGCTAACAAGTAATCTAGTCGCTCCCCAACGGAGTCACCATTTTGTAATATGGGAATAGTGTCCATACGGATGCTGCTATTCCCACTACTATGTGTGGCTATCTTAGAAACAAACAACCAAAGTCTACTATTGATTCCTTTTATGAAAATAGATGAGAGGAGAATCAAGAGGGCCAACCTGAGTCTTGCGCTCGATTCCCTCTCCTTCTTGATAGAGTTTTGCTACTCACTCTTTGTCTGCTCAGCTTCAAAAGGACCTGTCGAATCACAACAACATACTACTATGCAATAAACAAGGATCTAAATTCATAAATAATGCAGGATCAGATGTACATTAACCATATATAAGCATATATAAACATGTACACCAGGATATGGAAGGAAACAAGAATAGCTTTATTCAGATAAAAGTAGCAAGAGGATTACAACCATGAGCAGCTCTAACCCAGCATCATCCTCCAGCTAAGAAGCCCTTCTTTCACCTCAAGCAAAGAAAAATCACCCAACACTGTGAATGTACACCAGAATACCAAGAACACTTCTCTATAGATTACAAAATTCTAGCCTCTAGATCTATGTGATGAGGGATCCATATATAGATGATTACAGAGAGGTGAGTCATCTTTTGGGATCTTGATTAGTGTCTTCTATCTGATAGTTCCTGCTTCCACTTGGAGAATGAAGATCCCTTACTCATCCTTGGTCGAAAATGGAGTGACAAGTGTCAGAGGGGAAGCTTCTGGAAGATTCCATGATCTTCCACCTCGCATTTTGGTCCCTGCCATTTGTCCATTCCCGACCATCGCACCCTAAAGAGGAGCAAAATAGTATGCATTGCACCTTGTACATTGGGAAGGTGATATGCATCACACGCTCTGCATGGAGCTTTTAGTATGGTCCAATTTTGACCATTTATGAGCAGTTTTCAGTGGAGAACTTCTAGGAGATGATGTAATCAGTTGACCTTGTTCCTTTAGGCAGTGAAGAAACCCTTTTAGGGACTTAAGAGCCCTCAGTTATGGACATTTTTGATTGGTTTTGAAGTGCCCAAAAATGTCTATAACACAAACGTCTCATCATAGTCAATCCCCTCTACCTGTGAAAATCCACAAGCCACAAATCTAGCCTTACGCTTCTCCACACTACTATCTGCAGCTTGCTTTACCTTGTAAAGCCAATGAGATCTCACCACTCACTTGTCCTCCTATCTCATGACCACATCCTAAACAATGTTATGAACTATTCAGTCATACTCCTCCACCATGTCATTAACCTAAACCAGCTGCTGCACTGCTTCCTTAACGGAAAATGGCTCTGTCACAACACATTTGCCCATAAGAGCCATGTATCCATTGTACCTCTCAGGTGACTTCCTCTACCTGTGTTGAGAATTGGGTGCTCCCACATTCTCCCTTGCATCACCTAACAATCTGTCAGCCTCTCTAGTGCACTTTCTTCCCTCTCTAGAAGACTCTGCCTGAGTGGACATCTCCACTCTCAGATCCTCTACATGTGGATGGTCCACTTCAACCTGAGGCTCATCAATCTTAGGGGGTAAAACCTCCTCATCCTCATGTATCTCAAGCTCCCTCTCAAGGGAAACTCGCATGGCCTTCTCCTCATCGAGTCTAACATCCCTGCGAACCAATGTCATCATCTTGTTCGCCAAGTACACCCAATAGTTGTGAGGTGTATTAGTGTACCCCACAAATATCCCCGACTTTGTTGTTAGCTCAAGCTTCTTCTGTGCATCTTTGGTCACATGGAAATATACTAATAACCCAAAAATCTTGAAGTGACCAACATCTAGCCTCTTACTGGAATAAGCCTCCTTTAGTATCTTCATCTCAAGTATCTGATGTGGGCTATGGTTTTGAACATAAACCACTGTGTTGCATGCATCAACACACAAGTGTAGTGGTGGGTCCTGATCATGAAACATCACCCATGTTTCTCGTACTATGCTTTTGTTCTTCCTCTTGGCCACCCCTTTCTACTGATGGTTACGGGGCGCCCTCAACACCTGTTTAATGACTTCCACTACACAAAAGTTCTTAAACTCGTTTGAGACATACTCACCACCGTGATCACTCCATAGAGCTTTAACCTTCTTTCCTGTCTCTTTCTCCACCAGTTCTTTAAATTCAAAAAACTTTATGAAAGTTTGATAATTTTTCTGCATGAAAAATATCTAGTGTTTACGAGAATAATCATCAACAAATATAACATAATACCTGTGTTTTTTCGTGGATGCTATCGAGAATGGTCCACACACATCTGAATGGACTTGCTCTAGAATAGCCTCTGCTCAAATGTCTTTTTCATGAAAGGAGGAATTGGTGTATTTTCCAAAACTACACCCATTTCATGTATCAAATTGATCAAGCATACCTTTGGGAAGACTGGTAGATGTATGCTGCAATATCTTCAAAGCCGCATGATGCAAGTGGCCCAATCACCTATGCCACAACTCACAAAGTATTGATTCTGCACACTTTCTACATTTTTTTTCAAAGAAGCACACTCCTCTACTTCCATCGTATAGAGAATCTTCACTCGAATCCATATCTTCCATACTAGACCCATGGCTATGTGTCGAAGGAATCCCTTTGCTTTCGAGAAGATCACATCATAGCCTCTATCCTCAAGCATGGAAATAGATACCAAGTTCTTCTTCAGCCCAGGCACATACATAACATTCTTCAAGGTGGGTGGAGCCCCATGCTCCATCTGAAAAGTAATTGTGCCCAATTGAGTAACACTATACTTCCTGTCATCACACATCTCGATATGCATTTGGAGATCTTTCTCCTCAAGGTCACTGAATAACTCTTTGTTGCAAGTCATGTGGAATGAAGCTCCATTGTTTGAGTGCCATAAAATTCCCATCATTAATGAAACCATGCATGCAATAAGGGAAAATTCCAATTCGAATTGAGAGGCAAAAGCCTCACTCGCTACTCCTCTTGAGGACTTCTTCTTGGACTTCTTGAGTGGACAATTTTTTAAAAAATGGCCTCGCTTATGACAATGAAAGCCCTTAGCTTTTGTCATGTCTTTCTTCTTACCTCCATGATAAGAATCTGATTTGGAATGGGAAGCTTTCCCTTTCCCCTTATTCACCTTAATTTCTAAGGCACCATTCTCTTCATCATTAATCTTTGCGGTGTTCCTCCTGATCTCCTCCTTCATCAAATCCGACCACAGTCATTCCCAATCTGGCAGCTTCTCCTGACCATTGACAGAGTCCTGATAACTATGCCAACTCTTTGGGAGTCCTAGAAGATCAAGAATCACCATATCATCCTCAGAAATCATGATTCCAACACTTCCAAGTTCATCACAACATCGAGTGAACTTTTTTAAGTATTTTGGAATAGTCTAGCCTTTCTCCATTTTGATTTTTCAAATTTTTTCCTTCAGTGCTAATTTCCTTTGGTCACTGTTGTTCTCATACAAGTCCGTCAAAGTATTCCACATACCATACATAGTTTCCTTGCCATGGAGACTCGAGACTTTGTGGTCTCGAATTCCCTCAAGGATTATCCACCTTGCCTTTGCCGCACACTTCTTCCATTCGACCAAATTTTGTGCATCCAATGATATTGCCTTAGGAATTACTTGATCGACGAATTCCTTCAGGCCATTATCCTCTAGCACAGTCTCCATTCTATCCCTCAAGGCTATAAAATTCATGTTTCTTTCAAAGGCACACTGGAGCCGCAAACCGTAGAACACCATCTGCTAATCCTAAAGTATGTACTGCAAATTTGAATTTCACCTGTAACAAAAAACTCAAAACTTTGAAATCTCCTCTAGTATATTGTCTTTAGCTCTAATACCATGTATAAAATCCTATAGATTCACAAGCTCATGCAATGTACTAAAGAACAGGACAAAAATCTACTTCTACTTTCAATCAACGGAAGCCAATAGATCGATGAAAACAATATGAACAAGAAGAAGATAAATCAATTTCACATAACACAAGATGTACCTATGGAAAGCCACTGATCAAAACCCCGCTATCTGTATTACATATAATAGAAATGTGAGTGAAGATACAAAGCTTGTTCTCACTAGAATACTTACGCACAAGTATGCTCAAATCTGTTAGCTCACAAGCTAGCTCCTGACCAACACTTAGCCAATTCAACAACTCTCCAAGCTCCTAATATCTTGTGTAATTCCTTGGATGAATAGCTCGTATTTAAAGGGAACTCATGCTTCCAAAATTACACAATCCAAACATAAGGTCAATATTTGATGCATGCATATATTCACACTCTAGTAAATAATACCATTGGTAGTACATTGTCCCTGCACTCTAGTCTCAATTGGGTATTTCTAAAAATTGACATGAATAAGTTTCTGATGAGGGAATATTCACTTAATTGGAGTAGCACTAGTGGATGCACTAGTGCACCAACTGACTGTTAGGCCTCTATTAGTTCCAAAAACAATTTGGAACTAATTTAACAGAACATAACTCAGTAAACTGAGTGATCTAATTTCCAATTCAGTTTAAACTCATATTGGACACCTAAAATTTAGGGAGAACATATACATAGCTATAGAAAGACTTCCAACTCGAAATTCCTAAGCTAATTAAGTTAATTAAACTTAATGAACTATTAACAAGTTTCTATGAGAATAGAATTGATTTTAATTCTTATTTTAATTCAAGGAAAAATTAAACTGGAATTTCTTGTTGCCATTTATCAACATTAATATTATCATACACCTATCACTTGTTTGTAACACATATTGTCAAACCTATATAACATTGTATGGTTTGAACTGGTTATACGAATGTGGTATTATTTATATGTTGAACATAATACTTTGGTTATTGGTTTCTATTACAAATTACATCCACCATTTATGCAACACCTTATTAAATTTTCCATATGTATGTGTGTTATCATATGGTGCCTCCATGATAGGTCCTTTTGACATACCACATCAACGGTGATAAACAATCTCTCTCTAAATCAATGGTTATGAAGAGTTTATGTTTTCACGGTGATGCATAGTCTATTCAAACACCATTTCTTATTTTTGTTTCATTTGAAACCCATACGATGCTCTGAGAATGGGTTATTGGCACCCTTTGTTACCTATGTATTTTTCATGGTATGGAAGGGTTTTAAAGACAATTTTTTCCATTAATAGAACTATTGAGTTCTCTAAATTGATGGCTATTTGTTATGTTCAAATTTCTGCAAAATTTACAGCAAAGGTAACGCTATATCTATATTATCTATATCTATATCTATATATATATATATATATATATATATACTTTGTAAGAATCACTCACATTCAAGTGTTTTTAATGTTGAAAATTGTTTAGTGATTACACTATTTCCAGTCTAATAACTTTGTTTATTGCTTCTCCTCAGTTTTCTACAATTATTATGGGTTTATTTGGAAAATATTTCACTCTAGTTCAGATGGAGGTTGACTATAAGAGTTACACTAATATTTAATGGTCAGGTGCTCAACAATTTGCTGAAAATTCAAATTGTCGGATCAGTGTGGAACCTAAATTTCTGTGTAGTGCTCGTCATCCTGAATTCGTAGCAACTTTTTTTGCCTGAAACAAACTCAATATGCTCCCAGAAATACGTTATGTTCATTTTCCTAAACAAGAAAATTTAAAAAAAATATATGCAGGAAACCCAGTCAACAGTCCGTACTACTGACATGGAACTGACTCAGTATGCTTATGTGGCAGGGACTGTGCATATGACTATTTCCTGTAATGTGTTATATGGTGCCAAGTGGCACGATTTCATTGGTGGAGTTTTGGACAAATTTCATTGGTTGGTTGGTGGCCAACCACAGGCTGGCACATGGCCCAACCATGGGTCGCCACCTGGAAACTTGTAGGCCACCAAAAATTGGGTTAAGTTTTGGGAAGTGGCAGTGGGGTTCGAACCCATGACCTCCAAACTCCAAGCACCAAGTCTAACCAACACACCACACTATGTTTCTTATTAATATATGGGTTGAAAACCCCATTTAAACAATGTTTGTTTCACCATCTGAGAAAAGGGCCAGCCCCTAGGTGCGTTCCACCCAAAGGAAGCATAGGTGGAATGGAGTGGGGGCTGGTAGTTGGCCTTAGCCCTGGGCATGTGGCCCCCCATGTGGCCTAAACTTTTCGGGATTAAGGCCTTATTGGCCATTTAATATGTCTGACAAATTCACCCAAAATTAGGCAAAATCGCTGCTCAGTTAGTAGAATTGGAGGCAAAATTTTAGGATGGTGCTAGATTTTGGGGAAATTGAGGTATGATAAGAAAAAATACTTGACGAAGCCATAACTTCTTTAGTTTTTTACCAAATCAGGAGTAAAAAGAGGCTAGACAGGCATTTTTGGGAATTTTGGAGCCATTGGAATAGGTTTTAGAGCTATTTGAGCATTATAAACTGATGTATTCACACCTTTGAGCATAATAGAGAGGGCCAAGTCATTGGAAGTTGGACCAAGGACATATCCCAGGCGGGGTCAACTCCTTCATGATATGTTATTATGATACTGTTTTAGTGATGATCATGTTTGTTATATGTTGTTGTTCAGTCATTTGTTTATGTTAATTTGTACATGAAATTTACATAAAAACATTCAAAAACTCATGTTAAAAATTGTTATTAACCTCATCAACCCTTAAGCACTTTTACATATTCTGAAGAGGAATTTAACAAATAAAAACTAATTTTCCCATTTAGATCAAGTTTGGTATTAGAGCTCTTAGTTTTCTTTGTGCAAGGAGGATTTAAATGTTTGAAAGTGAATGTGAGGCTTACAAGGTTGAAGCTTAAGAGAGGAGAAGGAAAGTTGTTTGAAGGACCTGAAGTTGGGTCAAGGAGAAGGAGTGTAAGATTGCCACTAAGATTGCCACAATCTCCACCACTAGTTCTACCTCAAATTGTAGTTGAAGCTTTAGTAAGCATGTCACATGAAGGAGAGCCTGCAGATATGACAAAGGATGAGAAGGTTTTTAGTAAGGCTTTCTTTGGCATGACAAAGATGGTGAAAATCTTCTATGAAGAGAGGAATACAATACTACAGTGTGAAAGCTCCAAGCCTCCAAAAGTAGAAGTTTATTTAGGAGGAGATAATGGAAATGGAGGTAAGCCTACACCATCTCCACCATCATCTTCATATTCATATTGATATGCATCTTCACCCTCTTCCACTAATACAACCCTTACTCATACTCATCATACCTCAAAAGGAATTGGTAAAACATCCCTGTTAAAACTTGATGTTAAATTTGAACTACCCATGCATAATGGTCAAGTGATTGCCGAGAATCTTGACAATTGGGTTCATCAGTTGGAGGTCTATTCCAAAATTTAAAACCTTAAAGATGATGACATAAATATTCAAATAGCTTCCTTGAGGCTGGAGGGTGCAACACTAGTATGGTGGGAAGCCAAGACACAAGAAGAGACAAAAAAACATGGTAATATCTCAGTTTATTGGTATGATTTCATTTCTGCAATTAAAAGACAATTTTACCCTCTAACATATATACATAAAGCCATCATGAATTAGCAAAACTTTAGACAACTTCAAGGTCAAAATGTGCAATATTACACCCAAGAATTTAGAAGAAGGTCTCTAATGTTAGGTGTAGATTTGCAATCACAAGACACATTGTTGAAGTATATAGGGGGTTTACATAGTTACCTTATGCATACTATCGTTATTTTTAATCCCAATAGTCTAGATAAGGTTTGTGTCCAAGCCACTCATCTTGAGGCAAGAGGGAAAAATACTCTGGAAGAGGGTAGTAAGAATCCATTTGGGTAAAGGAAAAGAAAAGGGTTTCAAAGGGAAAGGAAATCAAAATGCATCCATTAAGAAGGAAGGAGAGAAAATAACATGCAAGCATTGTTCCAAAGAGGGTCATGATGAAGCTCATTGTTGGAAGCTTTATCTTGAGATGAAACCAAAGAGATTCAACAACAAGGGAAAAAAAAAGATCGCTGCAACCACTCAACAGGATTTGGGATTCGATTTAGGTGATGAAATTAAAAATACAACTATGGGTAAAAAAGGAAAAGAATCCATTGCTAGCACTAGTACTTCAAAGTTACACAATGAAACTCAAAATAAAAAGAAGAGGATAAAAATTTTCCACATAAGGGTATTCTCAAAACATAGAAAAATTGATACTCTTTTTGATAGTGGCTCTCAAGCCAGTCTCATCTCTGAAAACATTGTCAAAAGTTTAAACTTGGAAACCGTTCAACATCATAAGCTATATCCATTAGGATGGGTGTGTGACAATGCACAATTGCAAGTAACTAGAAAGTGTAGACTGAAATTCGCCATTACTCTAAATTTCATAGATGAAGTAGAACTTGATGTTTTGCCATTAGGCATATGTGGCATAGTTTTGGGAAGCTTGTATCTCTATGACACAAAAGCTATCTTCCATATACATGAAAACAAATACTATTTGTTCAAAGATGGAGTAGAATACATTGTAAGATCCCATAGCAAGAAACTAAATCTTTCACTTGTAAATGTGGGGCAAATGAAAATAATAATAAATTATAGCAATAATTTTGTGCTTCTAATGATCAAACACAAGAATGATATTGACAATGAAGCTTTTCAAGGTTGTGACTGAAGATTGAAATCTGAAATGGTTGATTTTGTTAACCAATATGATGAGTTGTTTTAGGAACCAAAAGGATTGCCTCCCAAGAGAGGGATCCAACATGAAATATAGTTGCAACAAAATTGTCCTCTTCATAACATTGGCATGTACAGGATGCCAGTGATGGAAAGTTCATAAATTAAAAAGCAAATACAAGAGTTGTTGGATAAAGGGATCATCAGGCCAAGTTCTTCGTCATGTGGGTCACATATTTTTTTGGTGCCAAAGAAGGATGGAACATGGTGCATGTGTGTGGACTTCCATACATTGAACAAGATTACAGTAAAGAACCATTACCCACTGCCTACTTTCAAATTAGAATTTTTGAAGGAGACATTTGGAGGACAACATTCAAGACAAAACAAGGTTTGTTTGAATGGCTAGTTATGCCTTTTGGTTTATGTAATTCTCATGTTGCCTTAATGCATGTGATGAATGATGTATTGAGGCCATTTTTTGATGAGTCTTTTATAGTCTACTTAGATGACATATTAATTTTCATTAAATCTCATGATTAACATGTCATGCATGTGAGAAAAGTACTTGATGTCTTAAAGAAAGAACAATTGTATTTAAATATGTCCAAGTGTGAGTTTGGAAAAGATTCTTTAGTTTACTTAGGTCATATTGTTGGAGGAGGTGAGTTCAAAATAGATCCCTCCAATATTGATGTCATTTTGAATTGGCCAAGGCCAAAGACAGTTACTGAGGTAAGAATTTTTTTGGGAGAAACCCAATATTGGAGGAAATTCATTGCTAATTTTTCTTCCATAACATCTCCTTTGCATGAATTGACTAGTGTGAAAAAGGTTTTTCAGTGTGAAGGAAAATATCAAAAGGCCTTTGATGCATTGAAGGAAAAGATCAGTTCAACCCCAGTACTTGCACTTCAAGACTTGAGGCAGTCATTTGAGATCTAGAATGATGGTAGTGACTATGCACTGGGTGCAGTCCTCATGCAAAATGTTAAGCCTATCTGTTTTCATTCAGAAACTTTCAATCGTGTAGTGATTAATGATCCTAGATATGACAAGTAATTTTATGCATTGGTGAAAAGGGTGAAAAATTGGAAACACTACTTGATGGGTAAGGGAACAATCATTCACACTAATCATTAGTCATTACAATACTTACAATCTCAGTCCAAGTTGCAGTAATCACGACACTTCTGATGGATGGGTTTTCTTCAACAATTCCACTGGTGATAAGGTATAAGAAAGGTATCTACAATAAAGTTGCTGATATGATTTCTAGGCCTATTATTAGTGCAGCTAATTTACTCAAGCATAATTATGTTTTGCATGAAATTTATATTGAGAAGTATGCATTAGACAATGACTTTCAGGATGTTTATGCAAGCTTGAGTCAAGGTAACCAAGTAGAGGAATTGGATTATCATTTGCATGATAACTTGTTCTACCATCCTCGTAAGCTTTGTATTCCATAGGGAGAAAGAGTCAACATCATAAGAGAGGCACATACTTCTCTTATTGCTAGTCATTCCAGTATAAGTAAGACGATGACACATCTACATAGGTATTGTTATTGCACTTGTATGCTTGAAAGTGTGTCACATTTTATTAAAGGATGTTCATTATGTGCAGTCAATAAGCCTAGCAATAGGAAGTTATAATTTTACACAGCACTTCCAATACCTTCATGACCATGGGAGAGTGTTCCTATGGATTTTGTAAGAGGTCTTCCATTGTAAAAAAGAGGTCATGATTATTTGTATGTAGTTTTGGATAGGTTTAGCAAAATGTGTATTTTGATGCTAGGTAAAAAGAAAATTATAGCTGAACAAACTGCTCAGTTATTCTTTCAGACTGTATGGGTGCATTTTGGATTTCCACATCCATTGTTAGTGATCAAGATTCTCACTTTGTTGGGAAATTTTCGTCAAGCTTGTGGGGATTCATGAAAACCAAATTGAAAAAGAGTACAACATTTCATCAGCAAACAGAAGGTTAAACTAAGGTCGTAAATAGGAGAGTGATACATCTTCTTCGTTGGTATTGTAGGAAGCATCCTAAGTTGTGGGATGAACATTTACACTACATTCAACATGCTTACAATCGGGCCAATCACTCTTCAACTCAAACATCACCATTTGAAGCATTTTTGGGATACTTTCCTAAGTCTCCTTTGGATTTCATTTTTGGAAAGGATGTTTCTATTGATGGTCATAGTGACATAGACAAAGCAAGAAGGTTCGTTGAAAAAATCTAATTGGTACACCAAAGAGTTCAAGAACAACTAGAAAAGAGCCAAGGCAAGTACAATTCAAGGCACAACAAGCATCGAGTAGATCACAAGTTCCAAGTCGGTGATGAAGTTTGGCTTCACATTAGCAAGGAGAGGCTCCAAGGAGACTGTAAAAATATGAAACCAATTTGATATGGACCATTCATAGTTCTAGAAAAGATTGGTGGAAATGCCTTCAAGTTGGATTTTCCTTCATATATGAAAACTTATGTTGTTGTTAATGTGGAAAATTTAAGGTTGTATGAGCCTCCTTTGATTGAAGATCAAGGAGAGAATGTTCAAATTTTGCCCATTGAAGATTTCTCTCCTGAATACCTTGATGAACTACAATAAGACACCATTCTTGATAGAAGAAAAAGGTATTCAAAATGAGGGAATGTGGATTGCCTTCATGTGGAGCTAAAAGGAACAAATCCTTCCAAAGTCAAATTGATTGAGGTTGGAAAGTTGAGGGAATTGTACCCTCACCTACTGATTAACTGAAAGTGACATTTTTGGGTCCAAAAGATTCCAGTGGGGAGGAATGACCACATGCTCAAAATTTTTCTCAAAATTCAAATTTTTCATATCGTTGTGGAACTTGAACGACAGCAATAGTGCTCATCATCCTGAATCCGATGCAACTCGTTTCACATGAAACAAACTTCGTATGCTCCAAGAAATGTGTTCTATCTATTTTACTAAACATGTGAATTTAAAAAAAATATGCAGGCAACCCAGTTAGTAGTTCATACTATTGACATTTTGCTGACTGGGCATGCCTATGTGGTAGGGTGACTATGCATATGAATGTTTCCTTTAGCGAATTAGATGGTGCTAAGTGGCACGATTTCATTGGTGGAGTTTTGGAAAAATTTCATTGGTTGGTTGGTGGCCAACCACAAGCTACCATGTGGCCCAGCCAAGAGCCACCACATGGCAGTCTGAGGGCCACCAAAAATTGGGTTAAGGTCCAGGCAGCAGTAGCGAGGATTGAACCCATGACCTCCAAAATCCAAGCGCCAAGTCTAACCAACACACTGATCAGTGCCAGTATTGTAGCGAGGATGCTCCAACTCCTGGGCTACCATCTTTACTTATCAACCCGAGGTTCATACAAACTTGGAGGTGATAGTGTTGTATGCACAAGTAAAAGTGATGGTTCTACCTATTGTCACTATTCAGCTGGTGAGAGACCTTTGAGGTTCCTAGCCAGACTTCTATGGAGTCAAAAGAATCTTGATTCTTTCATGGAAGAATGGTAAATCTACTCTAAGAGAGTTACTCTACTGCAGTAATGGAGAAGGCCAACATCTAATGCTAAACCACACCATAACCTAATTAACCACTTAAGAAGCTATGCTAAGAAGAAATGCTAAATCAACATAAAACAAATGCTACTATATAAGTTGCAGAAGTAAGAAGCATCAAACAATACTAATGTGTAAGTAAAGAAACTAAACTAAATCTGTTTTCACTTTTTTGGGATTTTTATGCAAAATCAAGTATGCAATCTAATTGTTCATGTGGATGTGAGAGGTGGATTAAGGGTGTTTGAGGATGGCTACAAGGTTTATGAAGTGGTTGGATTGTTTGGAGGGTCCCTAGGAGGCTTTTTGTGACTTCTTAGAGGTTTTCCATCAATTCGGCCTCAAAACATGCCGTTTCAGGAAAACCTACAGGATGTACTAGAAACCTATAGGATGATCCTGTAAGAATTACAGGAAACCTAGAGGATACAACCGAGAACTAAATGTGAGGTGTTGGAGGTGATGGGAGGCTTAGGAAAGGTGTGATGGGTGGAATGGAGTGTTAGAAGGTCTAGGATCATTCAGGAATCAATATCCAAGATGATAGATGGCTAGATTCACTCAATGTGTTTGGGATAATTTCAATGAAAAATGATGAAAAACTAGTGAGGGTGATGGGGAAAACAAGGGATGGCTATGGTGGATGAAGTGGAAGGTGTTTACTGGCTATGAAGTCTTAGTCTCCTCTTGAAGCACCTGCTCTAGATAAAACATGTGTGTCTTCCAGAAAGCTATGCAACAAGATACATTTTCATAAACTATAAAAGCAGAATTAATGAGTCAACTAACTATATTATGCATGAAGAAACTTGTTGAAAGGAATGAAAGCATGAGTGAGATCTAATACAGAAATGGAGATGAAAAATATGAAAATGAAGTCTACCTTTCAACATTAACCAAATACTAAATCAAAGACAACAAACTCCAAATCTCATAAAAAACTAGAAATCTATTTTTTTGGGGCTGCTTAAGGGTCCCTTCCTCAAGTCATGGTCCTAGAGGGAGGAAGTGAGGCTGAGACACCTACTAAAAACCTTGTAGTGATCCTTTTTCTCTTTTCTAACCTTCTACTTGAAATAAGGCACAAATGGAAGCAAACTATCACACAACCTATCTAATCTACATTTCTTGTAATGGAAATGTATCTAATAAGCTAATTAACAATTGAGCTATGATTCTACACTAAACATGCATGTACAATCAAGAGGAACCTTGGCTGATATGGTTGGGCCCTAGCCCAAGAGCTTCAGCCCTCTAATATAACTCGGTGCGGGCTCAAAAAAAAACTCATTCTTATTATCAAAACAACAAATTACATCAAAAGAACTATCACAAGTTCTGCAACTCAAAAATCGAGTAGAGTTTTACAATAAAAAATCTAAATCCTACTAAGTTCATAGTCCTATTTTCTTATACATCTGAAGTCCCCAACGACTTCCTTAAAATTAGGGAGGCTCAGCTCCAAACTCGAGATAAACTGGAGCTTTGTCGCACACTTGCTCGACTGCCTTCTAGTCCTCATGATTTGGTTGTTTGCACTCTAAGATGATGTGATGAATGGAGGAATATTTGAATGGAGGAGTAGTAACTGAGGAGGATTTACCTCCTATAATCCCCATGCCTTGTCCCATTCGAGTTTTGACCTTAGTCTTTGCCAAAATTCCTTGATTTTCTCCTCTAATCCTGCATTCAATACATATTAGACCACAAAGCATAATATCCAACTCTAACTCACCTCATAAACAAAATATAATAAATAACATGTAATAAGTTATGAGTTAAATTGGTTTAACTAACATAGGAGGTGAATTAAGGCCCATATAATTACCCAATGACGAGGCTCATCATCACCCCCTACTGAAAGTGTTGCTCATCCTTTGAGCAACTTAATCAATATCCATATCCTTCATGGCTCCAGTGGCCTCTCTGACATCCCATGCCTCTGTGCGGTCTCCTCTTCTTGTTCATAGAAGCCTACTATTTTTCTACCTCTTCCCACTGCCTCTTTTCTTCTTCTTCTTTTCTCCCTTCTAGCATCCCTAAGAGTAGTGGTGGACTGAGTTTTAGGCCTATCCAATTGACCTTCAACCATTGCATAGATTGCTTATACATAGTTGTCTTGTTGAGTGCCTCTCTCAACCTTTGAGGAGAGTGATATTTTCTTATCTTTAAGCTATATGGTAGGGTGTTCCATCTCCTCAAGCAGGCATGTATACTATCATCTCCTAGCAACCTGAACATGTCCTAAAAATGTCAAATTGCTTGCTATTGGGAAGCAAGATATCTAGGTGCCAGCTGAGGATCATTTGAAATCAAATTATGGGTACTGATGAGGGCCATGGGATTTGATTGCTCATCTTTGATCAGAAGAGGATCAGTTTTCTCTCTTGCCAATATCCTTTTCATCTCTAGAGCTCTTGGCTCCTCATGGTTTGTCATGCGGAAAGAGTTAATATTGCGGACAAAACCAACCTCCCTAGAAGCCTAAGACTTTCTAGTGACAAACAAGACAATTAAGAGCAATCCTTCTCTAAACATGCATTTACCATACAAGAAATCAAGTGTTTAGATCCTACCCGTAGTCCAACGATGTTGTAGTAGTCCAGCCTCGTCGATCCAGATGAGCTCCTCCTTCACTTCGAAACCTGCATTCACTAACAATCAAACGATTACATAGCACCTGAATATCTCATAAAATAAAACATATTCAACATACAGACCAAGGAGTATATGAAACAACTCATTAATAACAAATTGTTGAGAAGAATGGAATTATTTGTATTAATAGGAAACAAAAGAAACCATTACAACCTGAGCCTTGGTGTTGTGCAGGTCCCTCCCAGGGTCCAGCAAGAGTTTTCCTTTACTTTGATAAGCTCACCCACTTCCAAATGAAACAAGAAAGGATGGGAATCTCTCCTCACAAGCTTCTAGAAGGAAGTACTAATTTCAACATCATCTACCCTTAGGAATATTCAGCTTTCAACCTCTCTCCCTTCTGGCCCAATGCCTGTATTTATAGTGCTCTAGAGGAAGTTAATCAGGTCCACCATCAATGGGATAAGCCCCTCTTTGGCTGGGGTAGCTCCCCTCTTGATGGTTCCTCTTTCATAGGGATGCATGAACCATCTGGAGGCGCTCAATACACGTCAAACAATCTTCTAGAATGCTCTAGAAATGACCACAAGTAACTTTTTTTTAAGATGAAACTCGTGCCTTTTGACCTTTACAGGAGTACGCACCCATCCCTTGACATACAGAGCGTACAAGTACGCAGGTATAATGAACTTGGGATGCGTACACGTAGGCAAGGTAGAGAGAACCTGCGTACCTAGATATAAACATGTTTTTAAATGACTTTCTCTCTTTCTTGAAGTTTGACATGGAGAGCAGAGGTATAAGGCTTGCCAAGGAGGATAGTATGACTTTTGATGGAGCCATACTAACTGCAAATAGTCATGGTGACAAATTTTAGTGTAACAGATTGCCCCCTAAAGTGCGAAGCCTGTAATATATTAGGGTTTTATAACATCTAGGAAGGGTGAAGTACTTTATCATTTCAAGTATTATCTTGTGGAGAGCCCAGTCAGAACCTACAATTTTCAACAAAAAATACATGTATAAGATTATATCATCGTTGAGGTAGGCATTCCCATACTCAGATCAAAAATTTTAACTAATGGACTAACTAACAGACTAACTACTGCTCTGATACAGGAATGATTTCATAGTACATCATAATCATAGACTCATGTAGATACAGTATGGACACAGCCATCTGTTTATAATTGGTCTACAATATAATGAATACAAAACTCCTCGCAGCCTGGAT